>JAOUQY010000042.1:1414135-1426577 GCA_028566355.1 Doras micropoeus | reverse complement strand
CACCTTGTTCTAGAACAAACATTGTGGATTCTGATTGCATTCTAGGACCACACTGAGCATTCTAACAATAGTTGTACACCTTGTTCTAGAACAAACATTGTGGATTCTGATTACATTCTAGAACCACACTGAGCATTCTAACAATAGTTGTGCACCTTGTTCTAGAACAAACATTATGGATTCTGACTGCATTCTAGAACCATAGTGAGCATTCCAACGACATTTGTCCACCTTGTTCTAGAACAAACATTGTGGATTCTGATTGCATTCTAGGACCACACTGAGCATTCTAACAATAGTTGTACACCTTGTTCTAGAACAAACATTGTGGATTCTGATTGCATTCTAGAACCACACTGAGCATTCTAACAACAGTCGTGCACCTTGTTCTAGAACAAACATTGTGGATTCTGATTGCATTCTAGAACCACACTGAGCATTCTAACAATAGTCGTGCACCTTGTTCTAGAACAAACATTGTGGATTCTGATTGCATTCTAGAACCACAGTGAGCATTCTAAAAATAGTCGTGCACCTTGTTCTAGAACAAACATTGTGGATTCTGATTGCATTCTAGAACCACAGTGAGCATTCTAACAATAGTCGTGAACCTTGTTCTAGAACAAACATTGTGGATTCTGATTGCATTCTAGAACCATAGTGAGCATTCCAACGACATTTGTCCACCTTGTTCTAGAACAAACATTGTGGATTCTGATTGCATTCTAGAACCACAGTGAGCATTCTAACAGTTGTACACCTTGTTCTAGAACAAACATTATGGATTCTGACTGCATTCTAGAACCACACTGAGCATTCTAACAATAGTTGTGCACCTTGTTCTAGAACAAACATTGTGGATTCTGATTGCATTCTAGGACCACACTGAGCATTCTAACAATAGTTGTACACCTTGTTCTAGAACAAACATTGTGGATTCTGATTGCATTCTAGAACCACACTGAGCATTCTAACAACAGTCGTGCACCTTGTTCTAGAACAAACATTGTGGATTCTGATTGCATTCTAGAACCACACTGAGCATTCTAACAATAGTCGTGCACCTTGTTCTAGAACAAACATTGTGGATTCTGATTGCATTCTAGAACCACAGTGAGCATTCTAACAATAGTTGTACACCTTGTTCTAGAACAACACTGTGGATTCTGATTGCATTCTAGAACCACACTGAGCATTCTAACAATAGTTGTACACCTTGTTCTAGAACAAACATTGTGGATTCTGATTGCATTCTAGAACCACAGTGAGCATTCTAACAGTGCTTTTCTATCGTGGTCTAGAACCACAGTTGTCACTTTTATTTCATTCCAGAAACACAATGAGCATTTGAATAATAATTTAATAAAATAATAAGTTCTAGAACCAGAGTGGGCATTTGAGCAATAGGGGTCTATTATGTTATGAATCCACACCATGCATTCAAAGAGTAGTTGTCTGTTACATTGTAGAACAACTATGGAAACTTCATAGGGAACTTGGTCACTAAAATGGCTCTATTTGGAAAGCCCTTGCAACGTCATCAACAGCTTACAGCATCGGGGTCACGCCTTCATTACAGCACTTGGCTGTATTTAGCATGATGAATCAAACACTGTTCAGACTAATTTTGTATGTGGTAGGCACTTTTGGTATAAATGTGATAAAGTCTATGAACTGTGGGTAATGCATTTTAACTTCTTAATGTATGTTTTGGTTGTCGTTTAACTTTGTGCGCACAGTTCTCTGATCTCTCGTGTTCAGCGTTAGGATCTCCTAGCTCGTTAGCTATCATAAACATTGTTAAAGTTTGAAAGGAGCAAGTTTGAAATGTTGAATCTCATTATTCACTTGGCTTAATTTGATAAAAGTGAAATATTAAAGATGATGTCTTATCTTTTTTTTATTTAAAGGACAGTGCACAGTGTGTAGGGAGCTAGGGAACATGGGTATATCGTTTCACCGGAAGCTCTGTTGTGCTGCAGCTACATGATTGGCTGATTGGATTTTACCTCAGAGACCCGCCCCCGCAATAGGAAGCAGTTTACGTATTTTTTTCTAGTTCCTTATTTTTTGCACTGGTGCAGTAGACACCCTGTACATCCCAGTATCTATGACCTTTAGTGTTTGATCTTTTCATGATACAGTGAATTCTATAACCACTGTGGGCATTCATACATTGTAGAACCTTGTCTTAGAGATAATTGTGATAATACCCTCAATCTTAATTTCTTTAATTTGTATATTTACTGCCTTTTTTATTCAGCATCTCATCACTATGAAAGATCTACTCACTGCACAGAAGTCTCAGGCTGAATCTGAAGTTAGCCATCTAAAATCAGAACTTACAAAGTCACTCAGTAAAAAACAGATGCTTAATCAGGAGTTGGAGGCTCAGAAGGAGAAGCTCAGCCAGAGTGCCTTTACCCTCAATGACCTACACATGGCCAAACAGCAGCTGGAGACCACAATAAGGGAACTGAGGGATGAATTAAAAAAGTCTCAGGAGCTTGGCAAACAGACACGCGTGGAGGCCTCTGACCTGAAGAAGCTGTTGCAGGAAAAAGAAACTCAGCTGGATGCTCTTTGTGATAAGCTGAGTCAAGCAGGTGAGCAAGGGGATGAGGTAAAGGGTCAAGGGAAGGTTCTGGAAGAGAAAGAGAAAGAAATCCAAGATTTGAGAAGAGAGCTGGTGGAATTGAAGGTCCTGCATGAGAAAATGTCATCTGAGGATTTTGAGTTAAAGATAGCGAACAGGAAGTTGAAAGAAGACAGCATTCAGGCACTTGGGAAAGTGGAGAGTTTGGATCGGCAACTACAGGATAGCCAGGACACTCTCAGCAGAGTAGTCTTGGAGAAAGACACTCGCATCGAGGCCTTGAAGCTAGAGAAGGACCAGTTAGAAGCTGAGCTGAGTCAAGCAGAGAACCGGCTTTTGGATCAGTCCAGGCAGTACCAGCAGACCATAGAGGACCTTACTAGAGCACGATCCTTGGATGCTTCTGCATTGCAAATGGAACACGAACGTACTGTGAAGCTAAACCAGGAAAAGGACCTGACTATTGCCGAGCTAAAGCGTGAGATGGAACAGATGGTGACCGACCATAAAGACACCAGTGAGATGTTGGACATCACTGTGGCTGGACAGAAGCAGCTCACCGAACTTTTACAGGAGAAGGATGCTTTTGCAGCATCATTAAAGGCTCAAGCTGATGAAGCACAGAAGGATTTGGAGGCCAGAATCTTGCAGACAAGGCAAGAAATTGACACACTAAAGAAAGTGGTAGAGGAGAAGGACAAGCAACTAGGGGCCATGAAAGAGAAGAACAGTCACCTGAAGGAGGAAATTGACCGTCTGAATGATCAGCAGAGTAGACCGCAACTGATGTCTGAACCAAGGACGCTGGACATAATCACTGAGCTGGAAACTGAAGTTGCACAGCTCAAAGCTGCTAGAGACAGATTTGAGGAAGAAGCGAGGACTTTGAGGGCAACATCAGAACAGCAACAGGAATCACTTATACAGTCACAACATGCATTACAGGTGCACCAGAGTGAACTGGAGCAGGCTCGGTCGAGACACCAGCAAAGCACCCTCAACTATGAAAAACTGATTGGTGCTAAGGATGAGGAAATTGCAAAGCTGCAGGGGGAGATGGAAAGACTCAGCATACAAAGTCAAACTCAGAATGTGGAAATCCTTCAAGAGCACAAGACTCGTTCTTTCAGTGGTGAGAATGGCAATGAGAAGCATGACTTGTCAAAGGTGGAGATTGAAAAACTTGTAAAAGGCATCAAGGAGAAGGAGACTGAGATTATCCAGCTAAATGAGAAGAATCTGTCTTTGACCAAACAGCTTGATCAACTTGTGGTCTCTCGCGATGAGCTTGGCAAACTTTCTCAAATAGTGCTTCAGAAGGATCTAGAAATCCAAGCACTGCATGCTCGCGTTTCAGGTGGATATAGCCAGGATGTTCTGTTGCTTCAGCAGCAGCTGCAAGCGTATGCGGTCGAACGAGAACAAGTGCTCGCTGTTCTAAATGAAAAAGCACGTGAGAATAGCCACTTGCGCTCAGAATACCATCGCATCATGGAAATAATTGCGGCCAAGGAATCAGCGTTACTTAAACTTCAACAAGAAAACCAGCGTCTGTCCACTATGAGTGACCCTTCTGGAAGTCAGGAGATGTTCAGGGAGACCATTCAGAACTTGTCCAGGATCATTCGTGAAAAGGACATTGAAATAGATGCTCTTACGCAGAAATGCCAAACCTTGGTCACTGTCCTTCAGGCATCTGGTGGGGACTCAGGAAGCAGTGGTTCAGGTGGTGTGAGCAGCAATCAGTTTGAGGAGCTTTTGCATGAGAGAGACAACCTCAAGCAGCAGGTCAAGAAGATGGATGAGTGGAAGCAACAGGTGATAACAACTGTGAAGAACATGCAGCATGAATCTGCCCAGCTTCAGGAAGAGCTTCTCAAACTGCAAGGCCAGGTGTCTGCTGACAGTGACTGCAGCTCCAAACTTTCAGTCGACTACTCCAGACTCATCCAAAGCTATGAACAGAAGGAGAAAAGGCTGGGCAGTTTGAGTCAGGAACTTGCCCAGGTACAGCAGACCATCAGCCAGCTTAGTACCACTAAAGACGTCCTGCTTGGAAAGCTTGACAGCGTTACTCAGGTCCCAGATGTTTCTGCAGAATCTGCCCAAACTGTAGGACATCAGGTAGCCCAGGTTACCCAAGACGCACCACCAAAACTACCAATTGTTCAAGAAGAGAACTCACGACAAGAACTGGAATCGTTACAAAGGATGTTAGCCAAGAAGGAGAGTATGTTGAGAACGCTTCAGGAGAACAACCTTCGCTTGTCAAATTCGGCGTCTTTGTCAGAAAGCGAGCAAAGAGGCCATGCTGAGGAGCTCCGACAAGCACGGGAGAGGATTGATACCTTGCAGCGGTCCCTCAGAGAAAAAGACCTGCTTATCAAGACCAAAGGAGACCAGCTGAACCAAGTGAGTCTAGCATATGTACTCATCATTAATAAGTGAGTTAAACCTAGTCTCTTCAACATAAAGACAGTTCAAAATGTTTGTCTGATAGGGGTTTCTAGTGAGCAAAGATTGCTGGGAAATAATAAACTGCATTTATTACAACATTTTCTGCCCCCAAAATATTCCATCTGCTTACAATCTCGTTTGCACAGCGAAATCTCTGGTAATAACTGGATGAATAGCTGAAACAATGACATTGGTCATAACTCTATTGCATGTGATGGCCACCAGGGGGTGCACAAACCTTCCCTACTAGCATACCTTATCATTTAACATTAAAGTTGTAGTTGCTTGTTGTTCATTCTGAATTCTCTGTAAGACTGCATTTGCATATTTTTCACTTTCTTGTACATTCTACAGGTGAGTGAAAGCTTGCGCAACCGTGAAAACGATAATGAGGTCCTGAAGCAGGCTGTTACAAACCTGAAGGAGCGCGCGCTGATCCTCGAGTTGGACGTCAAGAAGCTGAAGGAGGAGAACGAAGCCGTGACGATGAAATCGCGAGAGAAAGAAACAGAGTTTCGAGCTCTGCAGGAGACCAACATGCAGGTGTCGCTGATGCTGAGGGAGCGAGAGTTTGAGTGCAGTACCATCACTGAGAAAGCTGCAGCCATGGAGAAGCTGCTCAAAGATAGAGAGCAGGTAAGTGTGGACATGCAAGCAAGTACTATGTAAGGCTGATGCTCTTCTGTTGCTACATCTGCATATTTTAACATGCTTAATTGTCAGGGTAAGACTGGGGAGCTGAACCAGCTGCTGAATGAGGTAAAGTCCATGCAGGAGAAAGCACTGGCGTTCCAGCAGGAGAGAGACCAAGTCATGCTGGCTCTTAAACAAAAGCAGATGGAGACTTCTGCCTTACAGAGTGAGGTAGGACTCCCTCTGATTAACAATAGCAAGGGACATTTTGCTTTATTTTTTCTTAAGTTTTATTTTATTCCATAATGTTTCCAAAAACGTAATGAGTGGTTGTATAGGATTTTATATCTTCTGTGTATCTTCTGTTGTTTATTTCTCACTCCATAGCTGCAGCACACTCGCGATAAAGAGCAGAGGCAGAAGCTGGAGTTGGAGCGTCTCCGCAATCACCTGCTGGAGATCGAGGACTCGTACACTCGGGAGGCGCTCGCAGCCGAGGACCGGGAGAGCGAGCTCAGACGTAGAGTGGCGATGCTCGACGAGAAGCTGGCGTCATCCTCCAGCGCCGTGGAGAGCGCCAGGTTTGAGAGTTCATTTAGGAAAACCATTACACAATATGTTTTACTGCATTTCTCTTTCTGCGTAAATATTTTAATATTTAATATAAATAAATATTTATAAAAATGTGTGTGTGTGTGTGTGTGTGTGTGTGTGTGTGTGTGTGTGTGTGTGTGTGCAGTCAACAGGCTAGTCTGCAGGTAGAGTCTCTTCAGGAGCAGTTGAACGTCATAGCCAGGCAGAGGGACGAAGCTTTGCTTCAACTCCATGCTGCTCAGGAACAAGTGAACCAGTACGCTGTGTCTCTGTCCAACCTGCAGATGGTGCTAGAGCAGTTCCAGCAAGGCAAGACAGATTTCCTCCACCTCCTCCTCCACCTTCTTTTCCTCACATGACATCACATACATAGTAGAGAAAATGGATGTTGAGATTTGCATCTAGAAAGCTTTTTATGTTTGTGTCTAATTGCATGCCTTTAGTTCATATGTTTATTGTAGTGAGGTGTGGATCGGTTCACAATTTCTACTCAAGACTCCAGAAGTAACAGACAAGTGCTGGTAGAAACGGTACAGAATTAAATAATGTGGTGTTCATCCTGGTCATACTCTAGAGGAGAAAGCCATGTACTCGGCAGAACTGGAGAAACACAAGAAAGAGAAGGAGGAATGGAGGAAGAAAGCGGACACCCTGGAGGATAAAGCTTCCGCCCTGCAGGTAACGTCACCTCAACAAAAGCTTGCTTTCTGAACTCGATTTATTATCATCAGTAATGTAGCTGAAATTGAGATTGGTTTAACTCGGGTGATGAAGAGGTTGTTTGTCTTCGCTGTAGCTTTGAGGGAAGGAAATGGAGAATTTGTGCTGCTGTGACTGTATGTGGGACATTACATCACCAAAAACAGGCACTGTGTATTTAATAACATTGTGACCTTTTTAACCAGAACTCTGTCCTTCATGGCTGTTTTTGCTTTGGGCTTTTCTGTAAAGTTTAACTGTTTTCAGCTTTGGAAGGTCTCGTGGCAGCACTTTAAGACATTCCTTTAGGATTATTAGGAGTACAACATGCGCTGGTAAAATGACATAATTAACTCATTTTAACAGTATTCAACTAGTGCGTAAAAAAAAATGCTGTGCCTGTAATTACATGAAATCTGGCTTCAATGAGTTCCTTGGACCAGTCCTTGTCTCTGGAAACTTCTAGATCTTTCTTGTTCCCAGCTCTTGTTCAGATACATTTGGCCCTCAGAAGTGGAAGAAAAGCCATGGTCTCGTACAGGGTCGAATATTTCTGGGTTTAATTACATGAGAGTGAATCCTTTAAGTGATGCCCACAACTGCAAGTGACGTCAGTGACCTGCCACTTGTCATCATGCCACATGGTGTTGTTGTGTAACACTGTGGGTATCTGTGTGTGCAGCTGAATCTGGACGAGGCGAACGCCGCATTAGAGTCGGCTTCCCGCCTCACTGACCAGCTCGACCTGAAGGAGGAGCAGATTGAGGAGTTGAAGAAACAGGGTGAGGACTGATTTATAGCAGTGCCAGATCTTACTGTCCAGTCAGCAAGCTACACCTATAACAGAATCGCTTAACAGTGAAGCAAAATAATTAGGGGTGTAACGATACAGTCTGCTCACGATTCGATTTGATTCACAATACTGAGTTCACCAGTCGATTTTCTTACTATATTTTAAACTAAATTTAAACAAAGAGCAATTATGAAAGACAATTCTTTTTTTATTTCTGAAGTGTAAAACAATATAAAATGAAAACTTCAGTGGAACAAGGCGGCTATGCGCCTCACTCGACCCAACAACCAACTGACGCAGTTTACACTCAGTCCCACTTGGGAAGCAAGATTTAAAGTGTGGGCAAAACACTTTGTGTGGTGCTAGAGGCTAGAGCCTCCCTCAATGCTCCCTCCATATTTTGAGCGTTGTCCGTAACGACAGCAATGTTGTGATTAGCTTTTAAAAGCTCCCACTCCGAAACAGCCGATTTCAGCACTTTGGCTATGTTTAGCCTGGTGTGTGACTCTCCAGTGATCACATGTGCTGTTATAGTGACAGCTCTGGGTAGCCCTCGAAGTCCACCCATCTGTGGTTATCATTACCTCTTTCAGTTTGCATCACGTTTGCTTTTGTTTTGAAGCTGCTAGGCTGTTAATGAAGCATTATAAACAGAACGCACATGATATATTCCATCTCCATGATGCACATCATCACATTTTTGCATTGCAATGTATTGTGGCACGATGTATCGTTACACCCCTATAAATAATGCTAATGGTTTTTTATTCTGGAGTATAAAATGGAATTTTAGCATTCATGCCCCTCTTGTTGGTTGGAAACCATTAAGACTGACATAAAAGAATGTTTATTCATCTATTTTACATATGATGGCTTACTTTGCTTACAGGAAGTCTAGGTTAAATAAAAGTAACTAATGTGTTTATCGAGAAACATTTATTTTTCTAACATTTTCAGAGCACCAATCTATTTTGCATTGTGATTTTGTTGCTTCTTCAAAAACCCGGTGTAAAAAACACACCCCTGAGACTGGGTTCGGATTCAGCTTAAAGTCTTTTATGTAAACAATAAAGTAAGCTTTTAGCTCTTTGACTTGTCAGTCTCTGACGTGCGGTCTTAGTGCATTCTTCCTCTCAGGTTGCGGCTCTCTCTCTCAGGCGCACTCTCCTGCACTCCTCTTTTTACTCCCTTGCTCATTATACACACACACACACACACACACATACACACACACACACACACAAAGAGACAAAAGGGCAATTAGGCCTGGTAATAAGGAGCAGGTGGTGAGTGCTTACATTTTCTGCTGCTCCCGGCTCCGTCTCCCGTTGCCAGATCCGTGCCTGATACCGCACACGCTGCCATATACCCCCACTGCCCAGCTCAGGCTGGGGAGCCATCCAGCCTGCAGTCCGGCAACAGAAAGGGAGAAGAGCGAGGTTAGGAGAGTGCAAAAGAGGACCCCACAAAGTGCTGCTTTTACCTTGAAAGCCTGTTGGCACTGCTTTGTACACTGGACCGCATCTGGTTCCCCCTTTTTAATGAAATCAGTCAGAGGCCTGGTGACTTCCAAATAGTTAGGAATAAACTGGCGATAATAGCTCCCCAGGCTCCCCAGCCTGAGCTGGGCAGTGGGGGTATATAGACTGCCTAAGAACTGCCTCACCTCCTTTGTGGTCCCGCAATCGCCGTGGTTTTATCAATTTGGGGCCACAAATGGCCATGACCCAGGTGGAAGCGCAGATACTTTACCTCCACCCGCCCAATTGCACACTGTTTTGGGTTAGCTATGAGCCCTGCATGCCTCAGCGATTTCAGTCTGGAGATATTGAACATGCCGTGGCCAGTCATTACTGAAAATGATTATATCATCCAGATATGTCGCGGTATACACTGTATGTGGACACAAGACTCTGTCCATCAAACACTGAAAAGTCCTCAGAGCCTTGAATAGCCCGAAGGGAAGTGTCACAAATTGGTGTAAACCAAATGGTGTGGAGAATTTTTTGCAGGACATGGGAGGCAAGGGGACCTGCCAATATTCCTTAGTTAAGTCCAGTGTCAAATAAAAGCGAGCTAGTCCTAGCCGATCGAGCAGTTTGTCAAAGCGAGGCATGGGATATGCATCGTATTTAGACACTGCGTTTACCTCCGGTTTGGGATCCAAAATGACAGGACTACACCATTCACTGTGGAACTCCTCGATTACTCCCATATCGGGCATGGCCTTGAGTTCCTCCCTGACCACCTGTTTTTTTATGTTCATGGAGACGATATGGGTGCCTATGAACCACTACCCCTGGGGTCTTCTCAGTGTGGTGCTCTATGAGGTCAGTGCGCACGGGCAGAGCTGAGAACACATTGAGGAACTCCCTTTGAATTTGCGCAATATCAGTGGCTTGGGAGGAGGAGGAGATGTGGCTGACAGTCGGGACCGGAATAAATTCTTTTGCCAATTTAAAATTTTGTTCCGGTCACAGCTTATCCCTCTCGGGAACCATCACCAAAGCCTCTGATTCTGCCTCCCTCTACGGTTTTAGGAGTTTGACGTGGTACATTTGGCATGCCTCACCCCTGTCTCACCACCTCATAGTCAAGGTCCCCAAAAGCTGTGTGACCTCAAATGGTCCTTGCCACTTTGCAAGTAGTTTGAAGCTCAATGTGGACAGTAAAACGAGAACTTTATCTCTCGGTGTGAAACTACATAGCTGCACATCCCTGTTATACAGCCGGGCTTGTCATTTTTGAGCCTGAAGCAAATTCTCCTGTGCTAGAGCACCCAATGTGTGGAGGTTTGCTCTCAGGTCAAGGTATTGAATTTTGTTTTTGCTGTTAGAAGGTACCTTGTCTCAATTTTTCCAAAAAATCCCATGGAGGCTTGCGGGACGTCTCGGTCTGCAAATAACAGGGGCTCAAGCCACTTATCCAAATTTTTTGCATCCTCGTGAACAAACTTATGAATCACAAACTTATGAATCAAGTGCTCTATTATATCGCTCAACCAGCCCATCCATTTGCAGATGGTAAATGCCGGTACGGATCAATTTAATCCCCAGTACTTCATACAGTTTTTGAAGTGTGTGTGACATGAATATTGTGCCCTGATGTGTCAGGATCTCTTTTGGGATCCCGACCCAGGAGATCACACTGGAGAATGCCATTATGCAACTCAGCACACAGTTGTGGCAGCACTCCTCAGTGTGATCTCCTTGGACGGGAGCCCAAAGCGATTTAATAGAACACTTAAATACGTGCTTCCGGGTATCACGTTGCGTGGTCCATAAGGACTAGCCCAAAGCAGTAGCCCCGTGCTGACAGTTCTAATGGCCCAACGAGGTCCAATTCTTTCAAACAGGACCTCGATTAACGGAAGAGAGCGCAATGGCACTTTTGGGGTGGCTGGCGGATTCACCATCTGACATTTGTCACATGCCACGTACCACCCGCAAACATCGCACCCAGAGATTTGCACATTTGCACCCTGCAAATGCCTGGCCAATAGAAGTGGGCCATGAGATGGAAAGGTGTTTTATCCTGTCCTATGTTTCCCGCCATAGGATTAGAATGAGCTGCCTGGAAAACATTTCCCGGCGGCTCTTAGGGACCAACAACTGGGTAGTAAGCCAAGCCGCGAGCAGGTCCTGGAAGTGGCATTCGTGGTCCTCCCACAGCGGAACGGAACGGCTTGGGCCTGCAGCATGGGCGGGACCAGATCCAGAGAGCGGGGAGGACTGCCACGATGGACTGGTCAGGCTGCATAGGGGCAAGGAAAACACACCCGTGTTTGGGTTGGGACTCAACTTAAAGTCTGTTATTTAAACAATAAAGTAAGCTTTCAGGTTGTGGGCTTGTCAGTCTCTGACTTGCACTGTCAGCGCTCTCTTCCTCTTGAGTTGCGTCTATCTCATGCCCTCCTACACTCCTCTGTAATCCCTCTCTAACCCCACACACACACACAAAGGGGCAATTAGGTCCAGTAATAAGGAGCAGGTGCAAGTGCTTACCATTTATGCCGTTCCCATCTCCATCATCCGTTGCCAGGTCCACGCCTGATCCCGCACCCGCTGCCACTCCTGGCTATAGCAGCTATCCAACTAATTTTTTATAGGGATTAACTGAAAATTCAGCTGCAGTTAGAAAAAATTCTTTAAAAGTTATTTGATTATTTGGCATGTATAATCATACTCAGAATTAAAGTGCAATTTTCCTTCTGGATTTATGGCTGAGGAATGAATATGTGTCCCCTCTCGTTTCAGTAGATGTTAAATGTGGACGGTAATAGGAATCCACAGCCGTGATGAGTGTTTATAAATCTGCTGATTTATTTAACTTCACATCTCAGCGGTGTGCCCATTGCTGCTCCACTTTTGACAGGGAAACGTTTTGAATGATTTTTGCAGAGGTTTTACTACACAGACAGATCTCTTCTCCACATGTCCTGCTTTTTATTTATTAATCATGCATCGTACATTGTCTCTCTCTCTTTTTCTTTTTGTCTTTTCTGGTCACTAGTGTCATGCTTTCATATTCAGTACATCTGAAAGAACATTAGCACAGATGTTATCAGATTTGTTAGCACAGATTATGAATAGATACAGGGGTTAGACAATGAAACTGAAACACCTGTCATTTTAGTGTGGCAGGTTTCATGGCTAAAGTGGACCAGCCTG
>JAOUQY010000042.1:1190665-1206224 GCA_028566355.1 Doras micropoeus | reverse complement strand
GGCATCCCATTCTTCAACCAGCATTTGTCGCAAGTCAGCCAACGTGGTTGTGTTGGTCACTCTGGCAGGAACAGCACGGCCAAGCTGATCCCACAAGTGTTCAATGGGGTTGAGGTCAGTACTGCTGGCAGGCCATTCCATCCTCTCCACTCCCACATTCTGGAGGTAGTCTCTGATAAACCCTGCTCTGTGGGGACGAGCGTTGTCATCTTGGAGGATAAAGTTCAGTTGCAGACTGTGGAGATATGGAATTGCGACTGCTTGCAGAATTTCATCATAAACTGTTTGGCAATGGCAGAGAAGATTTGGTAAATTTTTCACGGGAGCAACCCACATACTCAGCTCTACTGCTCATCCCACAAATGCATTTTCCTTTCAAATGTGGCACCATTTAAAAGGGAAATTAACAGGCTTTCCAACAGTATAAGATTCATTGCCAAGAAGCATTGTTACAACAAAGAAATAATCTACCAATTTCCTTACTTTTTGTGCAATGTTTACAATGTTTTTAAACGAATATATATTTTTGTTATAATCTACTGTGTGTAAATAAATCACTTCAAATACAGTGCATGAAGATTTCCAACTTGGCGATTAAAAAAATGTTTTCGATTTTTGAAATGTTTATTTAATAGGAAAAGAACACAAGCTATTAGTAGTATTAGTATTTTTTTAAATAATATTTTATAATATTATAATATTTTATATAACAGTTAGTCCCGGTCACGTTATCTGATTTGTCCTGTAGCCACACTGACACGTTTATGTACAATGTACAATTCCACTTCCTAATTCTAACGGTTACTAGAGTAGACTTAGCAACATCAGCAGTGGACAGACTTTTAAGGAATATAACTTCAAATATGTAAAGCCAGTTTTACAGGACGCACCTTTAATGGGAACTTTCTTCAAAGGTTCTCCAAAGGTTCCCATATTATAAAAGTTAGGAGAATGTACCATAAATGAAAACATGCAACCAAAAACTAAGGTTATATTTATGTTTAAAACAAAAAAACAACAAACCTTTCCTGGCAAACCACAAGAAAAGCAAACAAACCTTCAAGGAACGTTCCTGTAACAAAAAATATTTTTTAAATCAATGCATTCAGTTTGGAGACAATATTTCAGCAATGTATACAATATTTAATATCTTAAAAACATCTCAAAACATTTCATTTGCGTAACCTGGCATTTACCGTAGCAGTCGGAAGTTCACATACACAACATGGACATGGATGTCCTGCCAATATGAGGCAGAATGAGCATATAGCATATATCTTTAATAGGAAAAAACCCACAGGGTCAAAATTTTAAAATACATACATAAAGCACACTGAATATTTGGGTGAAAGTCTCAACACGCTTCTGGTGGAATTCAGGTTGGATATTTGACCACTCTTCTTGGCAGAATTGGTAGAGTTTGGGTAAATTTGTTAGTTTCCTGGCACAGACCTGACTTTTAAGTACAGTCCACATATTATTTTGATAGGGTTGAGGTCAGGACATTGGGAAGGCCATTCCAAAAGTTAATATAAGCCTGCTTTATCTATTTCACAACCGGCTTTGATGTGTGTTTGGGATCATTGTCTTGAGGAAAACACACTCATGTTAAGTTTCAACCATCTAGCTGATGGTATGAGGTTCTGCTGAAAATTTCTGAAGTAGTCTTCCTTCTTCGTTATTCGATACACTTTGTGCAAGGTACCAGTTCCACTGCCAGCAAAAGCATGATGCTACCACCACCAGGCTTAACACCTACAGTGTTAAGTACAGTGTACTTGGGGTCAAATGCCTAATACTTAGGGTCAAATGCCTCACCTTTACTCCTCCAAACATACCTCTGATCATTGTGGAGAAACAACTTAATCTTTGTCTCATCTGACCATAAAACTTCTCAGTTTGGCTGTAGACAGTGACACTGGTGTTCCATCAGATTCTGTTTCATGGTAGGCCTGTGCCTTAGTGGTTTGTGGGTTGTTCCTGACCATTTGAACCATTTTCCTCTCAGCTGAGGGTGACAGTTTGGGCTACTGCTATGGATAAGCTGTACTTACACACAGTTCTTGGATTTTCAGATCTTGGAATCTTCAGTTGTTTAGAAATGGCTCCAAGAGACACTCCTGACTTGTGTAAATCTAAATCCACTTTTATTTACATTCAGTCTGAACATTGCTTTAGCTGACAAATCAGATAAACTAAACAGCTAAACTATTAATCTGGCATTTCTGAAACTGCCCATTATGAATCAGTGTTCTCCAATGTTCAAGCAAGTGGAGGAAGAAAAAAAAAAGAAACACATGAAGGACACTCCAGATCGAGATGAAAAAATGTGTTTGCCTCTGTTTATTCAGTTCAAAACAAATACTGTTACAAGACAAAAAAGATACGTTTGTTTTTAAAAGCAATCTTGGCAACAAGTTTTTTTTTTTATAACAATTTCATAATAAAAAGACAAAAAGATCATTATCATTATTATTCCTGCTGTTTCCTTTCTTAATTTAGAAAAGAAATGAATAAACGTGGGCTGAATGCCTCTCTTCAGGCTACCCTGTTCAAAGCGCCACGTTCCTTCTTTTTATTTATTTGCAAATGCAAACACTTGTCATTAATAAATAATACTATAAAATGTTCTGTGAGTACGATTTACAAGGGCAGATGAGGTGAAATACAAAGAATCAAAGTGACGGGTGTTTCAACTCAGTCGAGTTTTGATTCATTTGATTCGCTACTGATCAGCTACAACGTCGACCACAAACTGTAACAGAACGGGTTCATTTTTGGTGCGCGTACAAAAAATGTTTGATTTGTCCTGTGTTTGCAAATGAATTCACCGGATTCACTTATGAGTCGACTCGTTTGTGAATCACCTATCACAAACAAGTCACAGAGAAAAAAAAAGCAATATATACATCAACACGAGCATGATTTTTTTTTTAATATTGTTTTTTTTCTTGTGTGATTTTTAAATTTTTAAATTTTTTTTACAAAGTGGACAAGTTTTAACATCAGACTCTTGGAGTGCAGAAGCGACAGTTAAGGCAGCTTTTTTTCACCTGCGAAAAGTTTGAACAAGGTTAAAAATTGCAATTTTTTTAAATCGTTTTTTTTTATTGTCTGCCTCACAGAGTGCAGTAAAAGTAAGAATCGATCGTTGCATAATTCTGGCTGTTGGTGATTTCTAGGTGACTTGTTTGGATCGATTGTATGACACTGGGCCTGCAGAACCCATGATGCTCCATAATTGTATGATAAAACAGAGTCCAGACCTCATTCATCAATACAGAGCAGTCACATCCAACCTTATGAAAATGCAGATCTCTCACCAAAACGAGTGCAGTATGACATTCGAGATATGATCAGGCGTGTGCAGATGTTACATTTGGCTTTCGTGATAATTGGCTAACGTTATATCGTGGCTCAGAATATTATCATGTTTGGTTTTTTTCTTCATTGCTACGTCATCTCAGCTGAAGTTACTGCCATGATTAAGTGTTCATCATCCTATAACTTTACTGTAAATGCTGGAGTAGTAAACATACCGTACAAATACACTAATGACATTGATATTAATGTAAGGCAAAAAATTGTAGCATATAGTGTTGTACTGTAGTCAGAGAAGTCAGAGCTGTTGCTTATTGAAAAGGCTATATTGGAGATTTTTAGAAGGTAAATAAAAGACGTTTCGTCTGTAAAGAAGCTTAAATAAATTAAATAAAAATAAATAAGACACTATAACAAGATGTTCATCACACACTAACACACACTAAAGGTACTGAAATAAATGCTGAATGTTGTAATATATCATGTAGCACGTGCCTAGATGTAGTGAAAGCTTTACGGGGTAGCATTGTCCTCCCTCTGCCTCATCATATACAGTATGGGGAACATCACCCAGCTGTCTCGCTCATTACACCGTACATTTTCTGAATGACTGGGGGAAAAGTTAAACCCAAATCTTATTCCACTTGCACTAGTTCCCTGTGCTGACTGACATGTTGGCACACATAGTGTGAGACTTGCTTTTTGGCTTTTAAACACACTTAGTGAGGGGAAAAAAGATTCGTTTTGGCTGTCAGTCTGCTGTGCAAATAATGGCTTCTGTGTGAACTTAGGAGAAAAAAACAAAACGTATGTATAGTATGCATTTCTGGTAATGCTTTAAACAACTGTATTTTCTGGACCATATGGCAAGTGTAGGATTCATGTAACAAAAGCTGCATCAATTGACCAGAATATTAGTATCTAAAATGGCACTAGTTATTCAGACTTTTCTGTACTCAGCTTCAACACCAGCTTCATTAAATTATAATCTGATGCGCATGCACTGTTTGAAAGCAATGAATTGTAATTCAAACGCAATAAAAAAATTTTTTTTTTGCTAACAGGCTACAGCAAGGGTGTCCAATCTTATTCCACCTGTTCTTAATCAATGGGTCTAATCAATGGATCTTGACTTTCAGTAGTGTGTGGCTTCCACTTGGTTGGAAAGAAAACACACCGGCCCATCTCGGATAAGACCGGACACCACTGGGCTACAGGAACAGGTGGACAACATATTCTCCCCTATGGAAAAGTAACTAGGTTGGATTCCCGGACTTGATTCTGTGTGGAGTTTTCATGTTCTCTTCATGTCTGTGTGGGTTTCATCTGGGAGCTCCGGGAAGGGAGATTGCCCCTAGGTGTGAGTGTGTGTTTGGGTGTGAGTGTGTCTGTCTGTGTCTGCCCTGCAATGGACTGGCAACCTGTCCAGGGTGTTTCCCTGCTTTCTGCACCCTCTGTGACCCAGCAGTAGGATACGTGAATAAGGATAATATTCTCTCCTACACGCTTCAGACACTTTCACAATGCTTATGAAAGAGCTGTGATTTATGAAAAATAGAAGTATAGTTACATGAGTTACAAACTCCTGTATTTTGGCTGTTGGGAAAACATGGAACGTGGACTACCTGAAATCCATTCAAACCATAAATCAGACTAATTTTGAAAATAAACGCAATGCGAGAGTTATACTATGAACTGCCTCTAAGGAAAGCATTAGTTTCTGGGTATGACATAAATCCATAAATAAAGGAAAGGACACATATACTGGGCCTGTTTATACAGACATGTCTGACGTGTGGAGATTCATTAATAAAAACCACTGCTGAGGAAAATGGGCAACAAAATGCACGAGCCAGTGTCCACATCTGAACTCATGATGAGTACCCTATTATTAAAAATGCATTAGTAATCACTCATCATGACTCATCCAAAGTACTCTCTATGAGCTAAACTGATTAATGAATGGGTAATGCTCTGCTATTGGTCGACACAGGGGTCAGGTTGAAGCATAAATGACTTGAACATAAAATAAAGGTAATGATGATGGCATCGGCTAAACATATAAACCCAATTTCAGAGCTGGTTCTGGTTCTAGTTAACGTTAACAGTAAACCTACCACTGATGTAAAATGTAATAGGATGTTTCACCATGTAGTCGTGCTTGACTGAAAAGCATATAAATCAAGGGCAGAATAAGTGTAAATGGTGTTTACATACAAAAAATCCCAAAGCGCCTAACTGCTTTATGGTGCGCAAACCATAGACTTAAGCCAAGTGCTAAATATGCATAGGCTGAAAAGTGCATATGCACTTGGGAGAATCACGCTCAGTGTCTTCTTGTAGATATTGTAGCATCATAATGTGGCAATTGCAAGCAAAGATTTCTAAACTAAAGTTGCAAATAAAAAAAATTTCAACTGGACAAGTTTTAGACATTCTACACTGAGTAGCTTTGATAGACTCGATCACTACTGCTACAGTAATGCTAATGTCCTTTATACTATTTGTGTTGCAGTAATGCACGTTAACGTTCCTGTAAGCAGCTACCCAAAAATGCTAAAAGATAGGCCAAAACCAAAAACTGCATAATTTATAAGCATAAAGCCACATAAAGCCAAATAAGTGGCGTTTAACAACACAAAAGCTTTTTCTTATGTAACACGCTTTGGTTTGTTTGGATTTGTCGAAAGCCCACAGTGCAGAAAATCTTTCCTTGAAGCCTTTTATTTTCCGGCTGTTCTTGCTTATCAAGGACAGTGCTCGCTGTCACAAAACACACATACATACACACACACACACACTTTTTTTTTGCTGGTGTCATTGTCTTGTCTGCATGAAACCACAGACACTACAGAGGGGTTTGGTTTCAGAGTTATATCTGTCCAGTCTGCATGAATCAGGTTACAACAGCAAGGTCACACACACACACACACACACACACACACACAGATGGGGTCGGATGAAAAATATTTCAGTTTTCAGTGTTATCTGAGAGGTGCTAGACTGTTTGTGTGTGTATGTCTAGTATTTATGCGCACAAATGATTTTTAGTGATTTCTAGTCAATTTAGTAAAACGTTTCGAAGTAACAGATATTCTGTGAAATAAAACGCAATTAAAGAAAAGATTGTTGGGAGACAAAATGATTGTTTGTGTTGGTTGGTGCTCTTTGGATGATGTCAAAAGCCATCATACAAACTGAAATTTGACTTAAAAATCTAATTCAAAACAAATGTGTACTGGGCTATGTAATGGCAGACTGAAAACGATCCCTGTGTGACAAAGTCAAGCTCTTTGTGTGTGTGTTTGTATTCCTGTGAACACTGTCCTGTTCACACACTAAGCTCATAGGGCCCAGAGACTTTATAAAAAAAAAAAAGTCTTGTCCTCCATACAGGAAATGCATTGAGACTGTAAAAAGCTGGCACTTTAGAAACTAACTGAGGTGTGTGTGTGTGTGTGTGTGTGTGTGTGTGTGTGTGTGTGTGTGGCTTGTGAGATTTGTATGTCTCTGTTTTATCTCAACATGAACCCTCACAATATTGTGCTTACATTTTAGACTACATTTTAGTCCCCTAGTTTAGTTTTACCAGAAAATGTGTGTTGGTGAACGGCAGCTGTGTGACTCCTATAAAAAAAAGCCAATGCAACTCTACATTCATCTTAGAAGTAAGGATGGAAGGATATAAAGATGGATGAAGAAAAAAGGAGCTAAAAAAAGGAGAAGATTTCGGCTGACGTCAGTGGGGCGAAATAAACCAAACACAGAAATTAGAGAACAAGACTGCACTGCTGAGCGAGAGAAAATTTGAAACAAAAACACCAAACCGGTTCAGGAACTCGAACTCTTGGGTAAACGGGAGATGATATTTTAGTGTGATGTTACAACACAGAGCCTTCGGTTTGGAGAAAATCTGCGAACAATCTTGACTTTCACTTACACCCTAAAATAATATATGATTTCCTCAGCAAGTTCTCATGTTGTTTAATGCCCACTTTTTTGCAGCAGTGTTTTTCTTTTGTAATAACTTCCAAAAACGCACTGAAGTGCCTTAGGTTTTTGGAAAGACCTGAACCTGACACACACTACAGACTCTGTGTGTTACACCCGTACAGATCTAAAGATTGCCATGTGAGTTTCAACTTAACTTTGCTGGTTTGTTTCTGCCAACCACAGCATGTCTAATCCACACATTTATAAACCTGATGAACCAGAAAATAAAGATTTCTGCTTGGGATGGCAAAGTCATGGCCACTAAACACAAAAACAGCACACTGGCAAAAACAGAGAGTAAGTGATACCAGCAATATTAGTCATCTGCAACACCGAAAAGTCAGACTTCAGTAAACACAGATGTCTACTCGGCCATCATACTGAACAGTTTAACCAGTGAGCGACTGATTAAGGTTGATTAGTGTGACTGAACTGACCATTATATTTCAGCAACAGGCCTACAGATTCATATGGACTCATCTGACTAACTTAAATAATCACATGATTTATTGAGCTATTCTTCTAGAGTAGTAGAAGGGTGAAGAACTGGAGTTCAGCACAGCTTGTTTATTCCCTGGCACAAAGACACCCAAGTTAACTCAATTATCAGCCTTAATAGGTGTGTTAGAGCAGAGAAGTCAACACTGTGCTGGACTCCAGTACCCTGGAGCACCACTATGCATGTCTCATTTCATGCCCATATTGTAAAATAGTGACTGGCATGTACATTGATCTGCTGATCTCTGGGTTTACGTTGGAGGCTGGATGTTCAGAGTCCTGGTTTAACTTAAGCCATGTCATTTCTACCCTGTCATCCATGCCTCAGTAAGAGTTTACATTGCACATCCTTCCCTTTTAAACACCACCATAACTGGCAACCAGCAAACTGTCTATAAATAATAATCTTCATTAGCACTGCAATCTTCTTTTTTATTTTCTTTCCATGTCCATTCTGTTCCAGCAGGGGGAGCATTTTTGCCATTTCAGAACATTCTGGTGGCCAGAAAGGGCACAGAGAAACATTCCAGTGTCTTGCTGGTGGTGCCAAAGAAAGAAGTAAAGGTAAAAAAGTGGGATGTTACCAAAGGATGTGACCACAGTGACCTTTTTTCATTACTTTCTTGGCACTCTATCCATCCATCATGCGACAGCACTGGCGTCCCGGAGCTCCAGCTCTTTTAGTTTCCCCTCATGTAGACAAAAGCTGACTCGTCTGAACACTGAAGCTAAACAAAAAATACTTGTTTGTCATCTGTGGGCACAGCTGAGTGGCAGGCCTCATGTTTAAGGCCATGTTTAGGGCCCACTTCTGGGCCTGTTCAGGAAGTGATCCTGTCCATCTTTTGCATGTTTCATTGGCAGTCCAGTGGACCTCTCATGATTGCTGTTTTGGCTTAATCACCCATGTTTTGGCCCTGTCGGAACTCTTTATGTACATTATAGTCCTTAGCACTGCAGCATTGCACCGGTCCTGTAGAGGGAGACATGTCCATCTAGATAGAATATTACCAAACAGTGATGAGAAACAGAGGACCATAAAAAGTCAGAAGCTGAAAGGTCAATTGAAAATTCATCCCTCAAAGAGGGGATCAGTCTGTTCTGAGATGATATTGGTGGGAAGTGCAATTATTTATGTAACCGAGACATGATTGAACTTGTACAGAAGGTTATGGAGGGGTAGAGACAGGTGTTGACATGTTGATTGGTGGATTGATGGGATCTGCTGCAGTGCTGTGCTCTTGTCTCTTGGGTGAGATGTAAGAGTCTATGAAAAAGAGAGAGAGAGAGAGAAAAGAAAAATTATATATAACATTCTAGAAATAATACAATGGACTTTACAGTCTTATATGTGGCAGTTCCTTCCATATCAAATCTATGACCAAATTGAAAGGTAAATATGAAATTTCAAGAATTTGTTTTTAACTGAACTGAATATTCTGACCAACCACACTGGCACAATTAGAAATTTGACACTTACTTCCATTCGACCCCTGGTAGACATTTTTGGCTTCCTACCATTCTATTGTTCTGCCACAGAAGTTAAAAGTTACCTGGAGATTAAATTGACCAAAACTAGTAAGTGATTAACCTGCAAACTTTCTCACTCTTCACTTGTTCTGATTTCGGATGCGCAAGCACCTCCTTTTCAATGGTGGCTCTATATCTGCTGCTCCCACCACCGATAACGGAGCTTCCAAGCCGCACGGCAACATGGCCACCGTCTTATCTGCTGGTTTTGGCACAGGCTGAATGACACAACCTGGTTTAGGCATGAGGGGCAAGGCGTATGCATGATCTGCTCCAGATGCAGCATCCTCTGCCTCTTGGGACTTTTCCTCTCCGCCATGCCCAGGTGCTACAGCCTGCTCAGATAAGGTTCTTTCAATGGCTGAGCAGCTGTTTTCCTTCAGGTCCTCTCCCTCAATTTGCTCATCACAGATTGTAGCTGTCCTTCGGTTCATTTCCACAGCAGGAGGCGGAGGGGGCGTCCGGACTGTAGGTTCTAGTGGCTGCATATTGCAGCTGCCATTGACAATCACATTACAAGGCGTGGCAGTACCTGGCTCTGTTTTCATCACAGCGAGGCTGGCCAGGGGGGTAGAAAGGCTGCATGTGATTGGCTGAGATTGTAGAGGAGTAGCACTGCAGAATGAAGGGTCAGCACAAGGCAGAGTGATGTTGTTCAATGGGCTTTTAGCCTCTATTTCTCTATCATTTTGTGTGTCCTCTAATGGTCTTGTGCTGCAGGAATCTCTCTCATTCATTTCGCATTCGCCCACTCTTGACATGCTAAGCCCAGTGGGTGTGGTTGATTCAGGCTCGGACTTCACCTGCACGCATGGCACAGCTCGCTGGATCACTAGCTGCTGCCGTGAGCGCCTGTTTGTCGTCAAGTCAATTATTCCATTTGCTGGTGCTTCTGTAGGAGATCCTGGATGTGATGAACTGGAACCTCCAGTGCTTTCTGTTTTAATCGAGCTCATACTATGCCGTTCCATCTGGCTGGAAATGCCTGGAGAAAGCACATCTGAGCCAGAGGAATTTTGCTTATAAGCTCCACCTTCTCCTCTGGATGAACCAGGAGAGAAGGATGAGTCCTGCGAGTCACTGTGCTCACCAGAAACTTCTGGAAGCATCCCATCATTCCCAGGGCGATCTCCTGATGCCTTTGGACTGATTGGGATAGGAACAGGGATGGGAATCGGGACTGGTAATGGCACAATTACGGGATACGGTACTAAGAGCATTGGAGGGGGCACTAATGGTGCCAGTGATGGCATACCAAAGTTCATCATAGGTGGCACTGGTATGTGCCCAGGTGGCATGATATTAACAGGAGGGAAGGGAAGTCCAGGAATGTGGGTACCTGGATGAGGGGGCATTATACCGGGAGGATTGCCTGGCAAGGTGGGGGTGGAAGAAGGGTGGACATGGGGTGAAAGTAGGGGTCGGTGCATGGGACTAGATGGAGGACCCAAGGTCCGAGGTGGAGGAGGCGGCCCAATTCCAGGAATCATGGGATTAGGAAGGGGGCTGTTGGGGCCAGGAGGGCGTAGGAAGGGAGGGCGGATTTGCTGCATCATCTGGTGCTCCATAAAGAGGGGCAGAGGCACTGGGCCACGGGGCGTCATTACCATTGGAGGACTTCCATTGGGCACCACTCCCATTGGAGGGTGAATTCCATGACCAGGGGGTGGTGGCAGGGGTGGTGGTGGTGGGGGTAATGTTGGACTCTCATGTGGCCTTGGTGTGGGGATTTTCACCGAAGATGAGGATGATGAAGATCCTGAACCTGTGGCACTGGAATCAGAGGGTGATGCAGATGCTGGTTGTCCAGCCCCAGATGTTGTTGCCCCTGGTGATGGTGCCTTGCGGGGCCTTAATTCGCTCAAAGGTGCGTTCCAAGATTCAGGGGTCAGAAGTTGGACCCCGGCGTTTGCTTCCGTTTTTCCGTCTCCAGCCGGATAAATAGTGTTACACAGTCCACCAGGTAGAGCCGCCTGGGTTTCTTTATAAAAGATGTCCATCTTGTACTGGTTGAGACACTTAGCGCTGCAAAACTGGAGGCGCCTCTCACCTGAACCAAAATCCAGATACTCTTTAGTGTGGCGGATGTGCTTGCACCAGTCACACACCTGGAAAACACAAAACACACACGACATGTAGTGTAAATGTTTTAGGTCAGCAAGATTAGCAGAGCACCAAGAAGTGCTACAAAGTCACTGAATAAATAATTCAAGGGTTGTTCTCAGTAGTTAGACTTATATGTATGTATGAGTATGAGTGTGTTTAATCAAATAACCACTCTAGTTGAGAAACATAACAATTATGCCATGCAATTTGAATCATTTTATGTTAGTGCTCATCTGTTTCATCCAAACACCAAATGTCCATTTTCTTGTTGTGGGGGAACAGCTTTCACACAACATTCCCTCCCTCCATCCCTCCGTTTCACACACACACACACACACACACACCCACCCACACCGACACACAGTCACTTCTTGTCACAGTCAGCTGCCTCTGGCAGAGCCGCAGGGTCAAACACAGACAGTCCTGACTAAAAACTTTTCCCTTCAAGGAACAATTGTGTGTGTGTGTGTGTGTGTGTGTGTGCGTGTGTGTGTGTGTGTGTGTGTGTGTGTGTGTGTGTGTGTAGATACACACAAAACAAGTAGATGTGTATTCAAGGTAACACTAACAGAAGGTGACAAGGACATATCTGGAAAGGTATGTGTGTGTTTCTGCTGTCAGTCTCTTCTCATGAGAACTGCTCAGGTTGACAGGTGTATTGCAGACTCATGGATTTGCCCCAGGCCTACCGAGATGATTAGCGAACAAGCCAAGTCTCACAGGAAGTAATAAGCGGATTAATCAACTGTTGGCCCAGTCGATGACAGTGACATATACAGTCTTTCCCTCTCCTTGTCTCTCTCAAACACACACACAGAATAGAGAGAGCCCTGTGTTGCCTTAAATTAACACAAGCCCTTCACACACACTCTTAACAGTCTACACACATCACTAAACCTACAGCCAGGGTGCCATGTCGAGTTTCAGGTAGGAGACACAAAAATTAAGAAAGAACATGCAGAATAAATGGATGTGTCTGTTTGCCCATAAGTCAAAAACATGGCCTTCAAATTTAGTATAGGTTGCAATTGTATAAGTACAAATAGGATTTATTTCTTAGGAGTTTAATATTATATTATTATTATAAGAAAGAATGAACAACTTGCCTAAAATACATGTTTTTGGACTGTGGGAGGAAACTCACACAGACACAGGGAGAGCATGCAGACTCTACACAGAAAGGACCCGGCCCCCCTACCCAGGAATCAAACCTGGGACCGTCTTCTTGTGGGGCAGCAGCAATGCCCACTGCACCACCATACTACCCAGTACAAACATGTTCGATTCTGCTTTCTTAGATATTCTGTTTCTTATCTAGTTCATGTGCGCCAAGTAAATAAATAGTATACATTTAAATACTAGGAACATAAATATACAATTTAAAATCCTGTCAGAAAGTCTGTATGTTTAACTGGCTATCTGGCTAGTTACTAGTTACTTAGCAGTATCAGTGAACAGCAAGAACACTGATTAAATTTATTCTGAAAGCTTCTTTAAAATCCTGACAGTTTAGCTCATGTTAACTATCTAGATAAATCCTGTCAGAAACCCTGTCAGATTAGCTCAAGGAAGGATTTTGAACCTTTATATGGCCAGTCAAGTTAGGACATTCTAGTTTGCTTTCAAACCCTAGCAGTGAAGTCTATATGATAATTCCCTGTCAGGAATCCAATGAGGTCAGATCATGTTCGCTAGCCTAACCTGTGAAGTTAATGAACAAGGAAGAATTTGACTTAAAATTCCTGTCAGAAATCCTACTGTTAGTTCTGAACATTTATGAATAAGACCAGTTAGCACATGTTAGAATGTAGACTATGTAAACTCTTTCAGGGATCCTAGCTAGCTAGCTAACATCCCATGTTAGTACATGTTCCCTTTCTGGCTAAACCCAGCAACAAAGTCTGTATATAATGATTTGAAAGTCATTTCAGGAATCCTGTGAGGATGTTGCCCAGGTAGCTAACATCATAAAGGAGCATTATGAACAAAGATGACTCACATTTTACTCAGAATTCCTGTTAGGTTAATTCATATTAGCTAGCTGGACAGCTTTAGCAGTGAGGATTATCAACATTTATGAATGACATAAAAACCCTGGTCAAGATCCTGTTAAGTGCAAGCTAGCTAACTCTTTAGCCTCACCATGAAGAACGATTACATTGTTAAAAATTCCATTAGAAATCCTGACCGGTTGATGTTAGCCGGGTCAAGAGAGCTATAGGTTATGAAGATTATTTTAATTTACAAGTATGACTTTAAAATCCTGTCAGGGTAAACATGTAAACAAAGATAATTAGAAATGGCAGCTAGCTAGCATTAGCAGTGAAGAGACTAGCAGTCAGAATATCCTTTGTTTGCTAGCTAGCGGTGCCAGTAAATCTCAAGGGCATTTGTGACTTTTGTAACTTTAAAATCCTGTCTGTTAAGAGCATATTAGCTAACCTGAGAGGATTAAGAGTAAAGATTATGAACAAGTACAACAAATCCTGCCAGAAATCATGTCAGATTAGCATGTTAGCTACCCAGAAGAGTATGACTAAAAAGCCTGTGAAGTACTGCCATGACAGTCTGTGTCTGATGACATCATACAGTCACCTCTCTTGACAACTTGACTAACATTTGTGAAACATCTTGATGAGGTGAAGTGTGTTTGTGTGTGTGTGTGTGTGTGTGTGTGTGTGTGTTGAATTATAGACAAGCGTTAATTTTCCCTCGTTTATACGGCAGCACAGATGGAGAGCACTTAACGAGTCACCACTCTGAGCGGGACATTTCACTGCACATTACGCTAATGGAGTCCCTCACTCCGCCCTCTCTCTCTCTCTCTCTCTCTCTCTCTCTCTCTCTCTCTTTCTCATGCACTATTCTACCCTTTCCTTCTTCTCTTATTCTTTCCTTTTTTCCCCTCATGCTCTTTGTTTCTTTCTTCTCTCTATTGCTTTCCTCTTTTTATCTTTCTGTCTCTGCCTTTTCTTACTTCCTTTCTTTTTTCCATTATTATTTCCTTTTCAATCACTTCCTCCTTTCTACCTCCTTTCATTTTCTCTCGTTCTCCCTATTTTATTCTTTTCCATCCATTTTCTCTCCCTTTATTCTTATTTACTCTGCCCCTTCCCCTTCTTTCTCTCTCTTAGCATTTTCCCTCTCTCCATTTTTCTCCTCTCTGTCCTCCTCCATTTCTCCATCCATATTCCTGTTTTTCTCTTTCCCTCTTCCTAGTTTCTCTCTTTTTCTGTCTCTCCTTTTAGTTTCAACTTTAAATTTTATTCACCCTTTTCTGTTTATTCTTTTCATCTCTCTAGCACTGTGTCCATGTCTCTGGTTCTCTCTACTCCCTTTTCTCATTCCTTCAATTTCGCCTTTTCTTTTCTCTTCTCACGCTCTATCTTTATCCTATTCCATTTCCTGCTCCCCTTTCTCATTCTCTTTCTTGTCCTGTTCTCTTTCCCTCTTTCTTCCTGTTTTTCTCCATTTTTAAAACTATACGCTTTCCCACTTTTTCATGTACATCACCTGTCTATCCTTCTCTTCCTCCTCATTTTGTCTTTCACTACCCTTTTTTCTCTTGGTATATTCCGCAGTTTTCTCTATATCCCTACATCTTCCATTGTTGTATTTCTCATTTCTTCTCTTACTTCTTTTCTGTCTTTGCTTTTTATTCCCTCCCTCCCCCTCCATAATTACAGTCATTTATTTTGTGCTCCTTTTCTTTTCGTAATTACCTCGGACATTAGCGCCTCTGGTTTACATCTCAACTCGTCTCCCATGTCTCCTTCACCTCTGACCCCTGACTGAGTCAGCCATTAACACACACACACACACACACACACACACACACACACACACACACACACACACAAATACACACACATACACACATACACAGTCTGATATAATGCAATGCAGAATGACAATGTTGAAATAAAACATGAATCAATGGAGTGACGTTAAAGAAGATGTGATTTTGCAGGTTTTAAAGGAATACTCTATTTTTCTCATCTGTGTGTGTGATAGATAGATAGATAAATAGATAGATAGATAGATAGATAGATAGATAGATAGTGTGTCTAAGATTACCATGGACAAGAATTAGGCTCGTTTCCCTGCACTG
>JAOUQY010000042.1:673128-683357 GCA_028566355.1 Doras micropoeus | reverse complement strand
AACAAGTAAAACATGTGACTTTAAGCTCCACCCCTTTAACATATATAAGATTCACATGAACTTCACAGCATGTTCCACAAACTTCTCACATGTAATATTTACACCTCCTTTATTTTTACATTATTTTCAAAGAATTTCATGTCATTTTTACACAATTCCACAATTTTAGAAAATGTATGGCATTAGGGATTACCTTTGCCATGAAGAAGTGTACTTGTTTTGCAACAATGTTTGGGTAGGTGTTACCTGACATATTAACATCCACATGAATTCCAGGACACAAGGTTTCCCAGTAGAACATTGCGCAGAGCATCACACTGCCTCCACCGGCTTCCCTTCTTCCCGTAGTGCATCCTGGTGCCATTTTCCCCAGTGAAGTGATGCACATACACCCAGCTGTCCACATGATGTAAAAGAAAACAGGATTAATCAGACCGGGCCATCTTTTTCCATTTTTTTGCTTATTGTAGATGCTTTTGGCGGTGTACAGGGGTCAGCATGGGCACTCTGACTGGTCTGCAGCTACACAGCCCCATACACAGCAAGCTGTGATCCACTGTGTGTTCGGACACCTTTCTATCATAACCAGCATTAACCTTTTCAGCAATCTGTGCTACAGGAGCTCTTCTGTGGGATCAGACCAGACATGCTAGCCTTTGTTCTTCATGATGCATTGGTGAGGCTTGGGTATCCATAACACTCCATATCACTGGTTGCCCTTCCTTGGACCCCTTTTGGTAGGTACTAGCCATTGCATACCAGGAACACCCCACTGGACCTGCTGTTTTGGAGATACTCTGACCCAGTCATCTAGCCATCATAGCCATCATAATTTTGCTCTGGTCACAGTCACTCAGATCTTTCAGATCTTTCACTCACCCATTTTTCTTGCTTCCAACACATCAATTTTGAGAACTGATTGTTCACTCGCTGCCTGATATAGCCCTCCCCTATTTACGTCACCTGTCAGTGGTTTTAATGTTATGGCTGATTGGTGTATTTTTGCATTTATTTTTACAAACAGTTACTTTTTTCACATATTATAGTATTCACATAATGTTTAATCAGGTTTATACGTGCTGTTTTCCACATGACCGCATATTACTCACATATAAAAAAGGATGTGATTTTTTTTTGTGTGTTTATTTTCAGTTGAAAATTCTTTGCCAGTCTAATCAATATAAAAAATACTACAAATGCAGCCAATCTGGAAAATAAGTCTAGAATTTTCCGGTTTTCCAAAAGGAATTCAGGTGGAGTAAAATCAGGATATTCTGTTACATTGCCGCCTTTCTCATTGTAATATCACTAATGAGACAAGACACGTTTAGTGTTCGGGAATGTGGATGTATTTCGTGTAAACAGTAACACATGTCTACGTTAACACACTGTGCTAATTGTCTGATCTTAACGACTAACGCCTGATGTTGCGTTATCATCCATCCAATCCAATCATCCAATGAGAATGCACAGTTTTTTGGGGGGGTTTTGATGTAACTGTTGGAATGTTTTTTGAAGGGAAGTGAAGGATGATGGGACTGTTGTCTGTGCTGCACTCGTACCGCCTCGGGACCCATATGGGTGCGTGCTGTAGAGTGTCAGCAAATCTGCCTGCCTTGGTAACTGTTGCGGCTTTGGACAAACATTACGCTCGGAGCTTCAGTTAGACAAACAAACATTTACTCGCATGTAACGGTGTCCTAACACAACCTGGACCAAGTCGACCTGGAATTAATTTAAAGGGTTTGTGCAGTTTTCCGGAGTCCTTTTCCCGGTTTTAAGTGCTGTAATTCAATTTAAACCGGTGGAAATAAGATGTTTATCGATTTGCTAGCCGCTAGCGTGTGTGTGTGTGTGCCTGTGTGTGTCTGTGTGTGTGTGTGTATGAACTTTGCTAATTCTATTTTGTTTTGTTTTTTTATTTTAGCTTGCTCCTTGAGGTACTGTACACAGCTAAAATGTTACAAAAATACTAATAATAATAGATAAGCTGCTTTGTAATCTGTGACTCTGGCTAATAGTTATTAATACTAGCATTAGAATTAGCATTAGCATTTTGCCGGTTTTGCTGAACTGAATCACTGAATCCACTGTTTGTTGCATCTGATTTCATTCTGACAGAAATAATCTTTTCTTTCATACCGATTTTTTTTTTTGGACATATTATCTCTCAGCTCGCTAATCATCTGTAGGCTTAGCTGATTTCCAAAATCAATATTCAATCTTAAAGAATTATAAAGGGAAGCTTATTTCAAACTGGTTCTTCAGCATGTCTCTTCAGTGAGAGCTCTATTTTAGAACCCACATCTTCTTGATAAATGTTTTTTTAGAAAAGGTTCATCTTCTTCAGAAAAACATATTTAAAAAAACTTTTTCAGAAACAGATATTATTCAGCTAAATTATTGTAAATTGTTTTTAGAAAAAAACATTGTTTTCTCTAAAAGAAATATAAAAAAAATCATAAAAAAATCTTCAGAAAAACAATTTTCATAAAAAAATAACTAATTCCTAAAAAAAAATCTTCAGGAAAAATGTAATCTTCAGTAAGAAAATAATCATCCTAAAAAATAAATCTTTTGAGAAGAATTCATTCTTCAAAAAAAAACAATAAGAATAAAATCTGAAACATTGCTGTTTTGTAATCAATAAAATCATCAAAAATCATTCATTCTTCTGTTACAACGTTTTAAGAAAAAAATAAATATTCTCATTTTTACGAACCAGAAAACACAGATGAGGTGAGATCCGAGCGTCCAAGCGCATGATGCTGCTGTTTTTTGATGTTTCATTCGCAGCTTACATGTGTGTTTTGAATTTCGATCACGACAATGAGTAACACGTTTCACAAATCATGCTAGTCCACGCGTGTTTGTTTTTATTGGGCCGTCCGCCGCACTGGCATCCATGCTTGACTTTTCATCCTGCTCCAGAAGCTGACAGCATCTGCTTCAAAATAAAATAAAAATAGCCCCAGCTCTGCATGTGCGCTAATGCGTCGTCCAGACCGTCGAGTCACATCTCTGCGAAGCTGCCACTAAAACCTTCTGCTGTCTCCATTAGCGTGGCAGAAAACCTATTATCACTCTGAAAGAAGGACAAAAAGGGACATTTTTAACAGAATCCCTAGTGGAACACACAGCCATAAATCTTATTTTTATTCACATGCCACAGAGTCACGTTAGAAACATCCATTTGTTCTTTAAAGGACATGAAAAAAAAAAATAAAAATAAAAAAAGATTTATGAAACTGAAAGGCAGAATTTATTTAATTAAATGCAGAAACAACATAGATAAAACAAATCACTTTTTTTCTCAAGGGGTGACAGATGCTTTGGTCTTTGTATGTGTGTGTTTGTCAAGAAAATGTTATCCTGTTTTTCCTGAACTAGTTAGACACATTTAGAAAAAATTTATAAAGCAGCATGGTCAGAGATGTTAATAGCCTGCTATGCTAACGATGTTACACTAATAGCAGCCCTATTTTTATATAATGAAAATTTGAAGTATGAAAACCCAGTCAGTTTTTTTGTTTGCTGCTGATTAAATGCGCCAACATTAAGTCAAAGTTAAGGAAATGGACAGGCAATAAACTGCTGTTGGCTCAGACCAATGCACATTACTATATCAGCTCCCAGGCTCAGAGGACAGAACAGATGAGTGGATAAAGTTTATTTCTGCCTAGCTGCAGTGGGCAAAATCCTGTTTGTGTGTGCTAAAAACTTGCTTGACTTGCTTGAATTTTACAATTTGGGTCAGTACAACACAGGATATCACAGCAATAAAAAAATTTGTTTTTACAATTACTTATGACAATATAATACCACATAAGTAATTCAGGAATTTGATCCATGTGGTACTTTGAACAAAGAATGTCACAGACATTTCATTAAAACCCCCAGTGAACTGTATTAACTTGTGGGAAATAGGTATAAATATCTCACTTCTAAATATATACTTTAAAAAACTTCATAATTAAAAACTGAGTCACAACAAGCTAGTTAACATCACTGGAGCCGAACATTTTTTTTCAATTTACAGTGTAAATAATCATGACGCTACTCTGGTTTCTGGTTTGTTGAAAATTATCCACTTAATTTTTCTGAAAACTTAGGAAAATATCTTTTTCTTAAAGAACTGAATTGTTTCCTTTTTAAAAGATTTTTCTGAAGATTTTTTTTAGGTGACTTACTAACTTTCTGAAATAGATTTCATTTAATTAAATGTTTTATGTTTATGTTTTACCTTTAATTTAGGTTTTTTTTTTCTCAAGAAGGTATCACTTTTCTATGATGTCATATTATGTTAGCAGAAGGCTCATTTTTTCTGAAGATTTTTTTCTGATGATTTATTTATTTATTTATTTTTGAACATTTTTTTCAATAAAATTTAATTTTCCTGAAAAAAAATATCTTTTGAAGAAGATAAAATTTTATTCATTTTATTAAATTGTATTACTTTTAAATTATATTTATTCTAATTTAATGTTTTTCAGTTAAAGAGTAAATTTTTTAAAAATGTTTTGAAATAATTGCTTATTAATAAGGACCTTTATTAATGATGTTTTCATGAGCACTGTAGTCAGAATATTTTTTCATGTTAGTAAATGATCCACAATCTTCCTGTGCAGTATAATACACTCATTTTAGATGCATTATAGTGATGAACTGCTAGTTTCTGATATGGTTATACATATCTATTAATTTATCTCTCTTTTTTTTTCAAAACTGTGTGCTTTTACAGTACATGGCTTGTAATGGCTGCCTGATGACATAATTTCCTTTACGGCTGTCAGTAGTTTTCTCTGCAGCGTTGATGTTCCCCGAGACACGCTGATCTGATAATTGCAGTGCTCTCAGGAGCTTTACTCTAACTATGAAAGACAGACAGAAAGCAGAAACGTGCTTTAAAGTCCATTTCTGGATTTTTTTGGACACGTCTCCACGTTTGGATTGACATCGAAGACCGACATGTTTGCACCATAAGACGGATTTGGCAAATGTGAACGTAGCACCAGGCTCTCGCTTGTTCTCCGTTCTGATGTGAGCTGACGAGAGGAATGAAAATTAAACACTGGCATGCTTCTAGTAATAATCTTGACCCAAAAAAAATGTAGTCAGCATGATTTACATACACCATAACTGACTGAAAAGTTGTGCTAATTTTAGCCAGCTAAGTTGTTAACTAAATGAACATAAGCCATGATTACAATGACATGAGATCAATGCTATTATGCAGCTACACTTGTTTGTGATCTTAAAACTTAAAAAGTATGCCAAAAACATTTTTTTCAAGCAGCTAACATCATCTGTTCATACAGAATGAACACAGAAAGTTATGTAAGACACTTAAATGTCCACTTGTAGGTGTGGGGTGCTTAGCTGCTGTAAATATCCATCCATCCATCTTAACCACTTATTCCTATTCAGGGTCACGGGAGAGCCGGTGCCTAGCCGGCAGCTTAGGGTACAAGGCAGGAACAACCCTAGACAGGGCACCAATCCATCCATATGGCACAAACCCACTCATGCACACACTTTAGAGACACCAATTAACCTAACATGCATGTCTTTAGACTGTGGGAGGAAACCGGAGTACCAGGGGTAAACCCACACGGACACGGGGAGGACATGCAGACTCCACGCAGAAAGAACCCAGACCGCTCCACCCGGGGATTGAATCCGGGACCTTCTTGCTGTGAGGCGACGGTGCTACCCACTGACCCAGCATGTCACCCGCTGCACATATCTAATACCTAAAATAAATTGCTACTTATCTATCTAAACATTGTAAACAAATATTATATATTAAAAACAATAGTTTATTCGCCTAAAAGAAAATTCTTTTGTTGTTCTGTGAAAATGAAATGGCCTTAGCAAGATTATTAGCGCTGAGTCACACAGTCACTGGTGCTAGTTATCCTCGAAAATGTTGGTCTTGTTGTCGTACATTTCCAATCAGAGTGTCCAAATGCCGAAATATGTTACAGAAGAAAAATAAGTTACATTTGGATATGACTAGTTCATTCAAATATTTTACTCTAAGCAGTCAATCAAGATGTCATATGATCTAGGTTGATGATTGGCTGATCAGGTCAACCTTTGGTACTGTTAGTACAGGATTCATTTTTCGATCATGTGTCTATTCAGTAATATGTGTCGTAATCGTGAGTTATTCATACGAAGTTATTCGGTAGACTCATCCGGAATGAGGAGTGGGCCAATCGTGATCATCACACTACAAACTCCATGTGCAGTACACGCTTTAACAAGAACAGATTGGTGATCTTTATTGTAAGCCCTTGTTGTTGGGGGAGTATGGCTTGGAATAATTAGAAGGTGATATATGACCGTAACATGTTGGGAACTCAGTAAAACCTCTCTCAGACCCCCTCACTGCTCTGATACACCCTTTTAAACACCACCTACATTAAAGATTCATATTTCCATCTATGTTTGGCATGAGATGAGAGAAAAGAGAAAAGAGAGAGTGAATCTTTATACTGAAGAAAAAAAAACTTGTTCCCACAACTTTTTCTCAGTTCAAACATGATACTAGTACCTGGGGTTACTTAAGGTTCAAAAAAAAAAAAGTCGCTGACATGACTGATACGGATGGGACTAAAATCCTAGAGATGCTGCAAGAATAATTACATAACCCCACCTCCAAATGTAAAGCTGGTCCAATCTGAATAGGGCATGTGGCTCCACCTCCTTGTTGCCACCTGTTGCTTGGGAAAAAACATCAGGTCCTTTTTTCATCGTATGGAAGCAATTACCCTGAAACGACGACTGGATCCGTGTCGATTCCTCTGAATAGTTTTAATCGCAGCGCTGATGATCAGATGATGACCTAAAATTCTGCGGTAAACACATTCGCTCATAGCCGAGCGAGTGGAAAACAAAAATCACGGATTTGATTACGTGAACCTGCCGGGCCTGCTGTGTTGACTGCAACACTTCACAGCTCATTCCTTATTTTCCCTTTGACTGTTGCTATGTTGACAAAATATTATTCCTACGAGTTATGTTTCCGTCCTTGAGAAACACAGAGTAGAGAGAGAAGGGGGGGGGAGCAACCGGCAACTCCGAAGCATCCAGAAGTCGAACAGAGGGAAGAGGAAGCCAGATCTTTAATCACTTCCATATCTCAGTGAGAGAGAGTTCCCGTGTTGACATGAGCGCTTTCTCAGCGCCAGTTGCAAAAATGCAGTGACATCATCCTCGCACAACAAACTGTGTATTCAAGCAAACAGAGGAAGGGTGCTCTGAGATGAGTGCCAGCACGGGTAGAAAATAGACAGCTTCTCATTAGTGAGAGAAAACTGGGCTAATGACGGAACGCTGCACTGTTTACATGTCAGCAAGCACGCTCCGCTCTGATTGGTTGCTTCATTATCTCACTGTCAACAGCTTCTTGGCATGCCTCTGTTCTAAAATCCTCAGGTGTGACACCTGATGTGGACATGCATAACGTGTGTGGGGCATCTGTACAACTATAGACATCAACATTAACACACAGTATTGTGCTACCTAATAGGCAAGCATCACAAAAACCAACCACAAAAAAATCAAATACTATATTCACATTTAGGCATTTAGCAGACGCCCTTTTAGCTCAGATGTCTATTAAGAGTACAAAAAGGGGTTTTTTTTGTTTTTTTTAATGAAAGGGATACCTAGTTTAGGAATCTGTGGAAAAGAGTTTAAGTTTTAAGACGTTGTTTGAAGATGTACAGAGATTCGGCTGTTCTGACACTTAGAGGAAACTCATTCCACCACTTCAGTGCCAAAACGGAGAAGAGTGGTGAGGAGCGTTTGCCCTTGGTAGATGGTGAAACCAGTCGGGCAGTGCTGGAGGACCGAAGGGAGTGCTTTGAGGTATGTGGGTGTTTTTGTCTTGTCAGGGTTTTGAACTGGATGCAGGCAGCTATTGGAAGCCTTTATCCTATATGTAGCATAAAGTCAATGTTGTATATAAGGTAGACTACTTCTCCCTCGCATGAACAGGGTAAGAGCCTTTAATAGTTGTATAGGCTAGGCTCCTTGAAGCAGAGATCTTATTAGATCATGTCACAATAGGAAAAATATAGATATAAAATATAAAATATAGATAAAAAAATAAAAATATAGATGTTAAAAATATAGATGGCAATAAGGATGTGTACAACTTGCACAGCAGCTGTTCAATGACAGGGCCTCGGAGTACTCATGCAAGACCTGAAGAATCAATTCAATTCAATTCAATTCAACTTTATTTCTAAAGCGCTTTTAACAATGGACATTGTCTCAAAGCATCTTTACAAAGACCAGAAATCAGGACACGGGCCATAGGCCTTGTCCCCAACAGCTATCCCTAATGAGCAAGCCGGTGGCGACGGTGGCAAGGAAAAACTCCCTCAAAGGATAAGAGGAAGAAACCTTGAGAGGAACCAGACTCAAGAGGGAACCCGTCCTCATTTGGGTGACTCACAACAAACCAAAGCAAAAAAGAAAACCACTGTAATCAGGCAGACCAACAACAACAACAAACAAAAGAAATAAGGTCTATTAAATGCACTGCAGGCACATAATAATTAGCAATAGAGAAAAACAGCAATGTGGAGGCAGTCAAATTCAAAGACAAAAGAAAGCCCCATAAACACAGGCCAGCATAGGTCCATATGGACATTCCTTATTTTTTCATTTCCCCATGTACAAACTAGTACAAATAAATAGTACAAAATTAAACACTATTAAACACACACAGTACAAAGTGAATCAATAATAAACCCAATATTGCCCACATAAAACCTACTTTTAGATTCTCATACCTGGCCTATGGAAGCCCTAGTTTTGGACATATAAGCTAACAAAAGCTAAAAGTTATTGTATGCAAATACCCAGAACACACTTGATTATATTTAATTAATATAGAGCTGTCTTTGAATGGAACTCCCAACTCCAGTCCATGGTAACCTATACCATTGCACACCGACAGGAGAAGGAGCATGCTAAACACTGTTTGAAATCCAAAAACAGGTGTTGGGCTAACTTTGAATTTGGCTGCATCGACCCGACCGATACGACGTAAACACAACATTGGGCCAACGATGGTACAGTCAGCTTGTTTGCTCACAGGCTCACCATGGCTCATCGTCCATATAATTTTGTTAACATGTGGGAAATCAGTTTATTAATCTATATAGCATACAAACCAATACAAACAAACGTTTTGATCATGTAGCCTACCTTCTATTTTTATGGTGATTATTGTGACAGGAAAGCTCTTTAATGTCACATCACTGTATGTTTAGTGCTTATACCAGACAAAACCAGACATGGCTCAAGAAGACTGTTAGTGGAGCATCAACTTGACTTAAGAATAATTATATTAAATTCCTTTTATTTATGTTACTTATTTTGTATCATCGACTTTCAAAATGTTTCGGCTACTTCCTGATTATTCTGCGTGAGGAGGTCACGTGTTTCCTGTCGACCGTGGAGCTCCTGTCTGAAGCGGTACACATTTACGCTCTCCTGCCACTCCCATTCTCAGAAGTGGAGCTGAACATTAATTAAGGTGAGTCCAGTTATTTATTTTATAATGTGGAGAGATTGTAGGCAGTGTCAAAAAAGTCATTAGTCTCAATAAATGTGTTTTTGCTAATATTCCACATATCTCTTCTCTTGCTTAAGTATGATCATTTTCCTTAAATTACAACACGGTTAATCCTCTGGCTTGAGACATTTCCGATCTGGTGTGTAACCAATGACATGACACACATGAGCTGTGCTGTCTGAGAGTGCATGTCTGTACCTTGAGACGTCTCCCAAAAGAGCCACACGTGAGTGTTTGAGTTTGAATAGACTGTTATAACCGTTATCTCCATAACTGTAACCGTTACCCTGCTAGTCACAACTTCAGCTAGTTCCTCGGTATTAAGGTAACCTGCTCAATTCAATACAACTCTCTTCTGTCTCATTAAACTGTTAGCTAGCAAAATATAACCATGTAGAACCTAAACATTAGCAGTCTGATGTGACTTTAACTTTGATGACTTTGATGTTTTACTTAACGGTAGATTTAGGGCTAGCAATAGTTGGCTAAATTTAGCTGGCTAGCCAGCATAGCAGACTGTTTGTAAACAAACAAGCCTAATGCTAATTGTGTGTGCTGTAGGTATAAAGTGGCGTACAGAAGCTGTCTGGCTCAGTAGCTGCTCCTTAAAGTTAAGGCGGTTGAATATTTT
>JAOUQY010000042.1:410160-420610 GCA_028566355.1 Doras micropoeus | reverse complement strand
TGAATATGGGTTGAAAAGGATTTGCAAATCATCATATTCTGTTTTTATTTATGTTTTACACAACGTCCCAACTTCACTGGAATTGGGGTTGTATTACTTTTCAGTCTTTTATATGTTCAGGTTGCGACACGTTAATCTTTGAGTTTAAGGCCCGGTGCTTTCGTTATGATGTGTAATTTTGTGCTTGTTATTGCATGTTGGCTCTTTTTAGCTTTAAATGACAATGGTATCTTAGGTGCAGAGGCCAAATGATATATGTGTTGAGTCTGTAGGTAAGACTTCTGCAAGAGCTTTGAACAAGCAGGCCAGTTTCCTTACATCAGCCTATTTAGCTGTCATTCATTTTATCGTGTGGGATGTATGGTCTATTGCATAGTCTGCTTCCTTAGTGAAATTAGCCACCAGCTAATTTCTATCTCTTTTTCTCTCTGTCTCTGCTTCTCTTTCTCCCTGTGGTGAAGCCGTTGTCTAACACAGGAGATCAGTCCCATAAGATGTCGACTGAGCGTTGCGTGCTTCTGATTTTGGCTGGCCTGTCTAACCATGTGAAGGAGATGTGGATCGCTCATCAGCCATTTCTTCTCTTCACCTACTTGTGGCAGTACACACCCACATTCGCTTGGTACTTAACTAACCTGCTTGGCAGGAAACGAGTGCAGAACTTCAAAGCTGGACTGGTGAGAAAACACACAGACACATAAACATGCACATTTACTCACCTTGCCGCTTTGTAGGTTCAGATTGCATGCTCTGAGAAAACGTGAGCAAACATTCCTGCATCTTGATTATTTAAGAGATGTGTGAATGTAGTTTTTTTTTTTTGTAGGATGCAGACGCGGCGTATTTTACCAAGCCAAAGGCCAAGACCAGCTGAAAACCTGCACTGCACTACTATAGAGGGCTAAATATGGGACTGAATATGGATATGATTCTGTATGATTCAGTTGCAAGTTCCAACCATGAAAAAAAAAAAATGAAAACACCCTTCAACTGCGAGTTCAGCAAGCGCCTGTGAACCAACATGGTCACGCACAGATATCTGGGTGGCACAGAGGCTCGGTGTGTCGCCTCACAACAAGAAGGTCCAGGGTTCGATCCCAGGTGGAGTGATTCGGGTTCTTTCTGCGCATCTTCCCGTGTCCATGTGGGTTTACTCCGGGTACTCCAGTTTCCTCCCGTAGCCCAAAGACATGAAAGTTTGGTGAATTGGACATACAAAATTGCCCCTGACCATGTCTGGAGTTGTCTTGTCTACTGATGAAAAGCTTGTAGTGTATTGATGTAGCCTTGTTCCTGTCATGAATAGCCTCTGATACTGATATGACCTTAAAAAAAATGAATAAACAAACAATCACAGATAACTTGCTAACTTGTTGCTCTTTCACAGCTCCTACTCCTCACTTCCGAGGGAAGTCGATTGCAGCATACGCTGGAAATAATTCTGGAAATAATGAACAGTGTAGGTCCTTTGACATAAAGTACCGGATTGCTATTTTTTGGCTGATAAAATCATAGGATGTTTCCTTTTTACATTTAATTATCACTCCACTACCGATAGAGTATTGATGTTTTTGAAAACGTTCTACAGAAAATCCATGATGCTGGAATGAACAAATAATGAATAAGCAAGACATAAATATAATAATTGGGCGGCACAGCGGGTAGTGCTGCTGCTTCACAGCAAGATTCAAACCCAGGCTCAGTTCCCGGGCAGGGCGACTGGGGTCCTCTCCTGCGTGGAGCTTGCATGCTCTCCCCATGTCTCCCTGTGGGTTTCCTCCGTGAGGGACCTAGCTTCCTCACACAGTCCAAAAACATGTCCGTTAGCTGAATTAGAGATAATAAATTCCGCCAATGATGAGTGTGAAAGCTAAGTGTGAAATCTACTAACCTCTCCTGTTATGAATGCAATTACTGTATGTAAAACATCAAGATAAAACCTCCTAATAAACGAATGAATGAATGAATGAGTGAATACACTGTGGGTTTACGATTAAATTAAATTTAAATTTTAAAAGAAATTTACAGTCACATCCGTGGGGTGAACTACTAATACTGTAATACTGGTGTCTGTTTCCGAGTATGTTTACTTATTTTATGTGTAGCATTTTTTCAAGGTGACTTCAGAGAAGTGAGCAAGCTTGTCAATTCAGTTTATTTTTTTTATCTTCAGTAGAAAAGTCCTGCTGAAAGGGTGTAAAATAGACAGGTTAGCATTAAAACCGCTTTAACACTCCTTCAGCATGTCATAACCACAATAATAACCGTGTGTGTGTGTGTGTGTGTGTGTGTGTGTTGAGACGTGCATTAATTAGTTTGTATTGATGTCCAGCACAAATCTGGCTCATACATGACACTCTTTCATCAGAGATGTGTGTGTATGTGTGTGTGCGTGCATGCGTGTGTGTGTGTGTGGTGTGAAATGTGAGTTCAGTCAGTTATAGGTGTGTCCTTGTGCATCACATCATGACTGTTCCACACACTTGATTTGGATTTTGAAATGTTCACAACCTCTGCTGCACGTGTGTGTAGTGTGTATTTGGTGTGTGTGTGTCAGAAGCAGGTGAGGTGTGTGGGGCTGCAGGAGTAGATGGGGTAACCCAGAGGCGGCTCGGCAGCCTGCACCGTCAGGTTTCTCAGCAGGAGTGTGTGAGCCTGAATACTGTAGCGCTCCTCGTCGTCGTTGGTGGCGTAGAGCAGCTCCCAGGACAGATTGGCCCACTGACCACGTACACACTCCTCACACAGCGCCCCCAACTGGAACACACACTCCTGCAGCGACAGCACACGTCCTGTATAAGAACCCTGTACAGGAGAACGTCAGAGACAGGGTGAGAGAAAGAACATAGATTTATAGAGAAACAATGAGTGATGGGGTGTGTGTTTATATCAAATCACCATGGTGATATCATGGCCGAGTGAGAACAGGAAGGGCTTCTCCTGCAGGACGCCGTCGTGCCAGCCTCGCTCCGTCGCCATGCCGATGAACCAGTGCTGATGATAATGGTGCAAGGTGGCGTGAAGCTCCTCTTCACTCTCTACTGGCCCCAGAGACGCCTGGTCTATCAGCAGCTTCACACTGTACCTACACACACACACAAACACACACACGTACAGTGGGTTATTCTGTGCTGATTGTTCGAAGGTCTGAGGTGTGTGTTTTGTGTGCTGTAATCTGACAGACCCGTATACACACACGCACATATAGATGTGATCAGTAGAATGGTGTTACCTAAAAGCCCTGAGGGTGAGCTGATGCAGCTCGGTATTTTCCCGGAGCCAGTCGAGTCCTTCGTGCCATGCTGCGTCTCCGCAATAAACCCTAAAAACAAAACTGGCACTCGGCACTGAAAGGTCCATGCCTAATGCCAGCGCGCAGGACAGCGCCACCTGGCTGTACATCTCCAGTAGTGCACGGTCCTCCTGTAACGCCTGACACACGCTCTGCTCCTCCTCCCCTTCCCACAATCCTTCTATCACCAGCTGTGCCAGGCAAAAACGAAACCAGTCGTCTGGAAAGGAGGGCCTGAGTGGGCGGAGTTTGGAGTCGGTAAAGGGGGCGGAGAACCAGGACGTAGGAAGTGAGAGGGTTTCAGAATGTTCTGAGGAGAAATTTGGCCGATGGGTGTGATTGAAAGTTGCAAAGGGGGCGGAGTTAACCGGCAGGACATCGTCTTTTTCCTTATCGAGGCTGACTCCGAGTCCAAGAGGTCGCAGCGTTGGTAAAGATGCGAGCGCCATGTTTTCATACAGGCTGTGAATTTCAACAGAACCTGGAAGAGATGTGTGTTCTTCCTCCGCTCGCATCACCATCCTCCTCACCGGTTTCCGAATCGGGACCGGCCCAAAAAGATCGTCCTCGTCCGACCAATCCGACAAGGAGGACAAGCTGCTCCGCCCCCTCAGATGAGGAGAAGAGGAGGAATCAAAGTGGCTCTGTGAGAACATGCCCAGTTTGCCTTCATGTGATATGGGCTCGGGCTGCACGGCATGCTGGGAGCTTTGCAGTGAGTGTGATTTGACTCTGTAGGTCCTGTTCTGGACGGTGTGATGCAGCAGGATCCACACCAGCGTCTTCAGGAAGTCGGAGCGGAGATGGCTGAGGTGATCGGGTGAGTCGATGATGCCGGTTAGGATGTTGCGGGCATCGGAGTAGATGGTGACGGGCAGGAGGGCGCAGGGCGTGAGCGTGTTTCCCCAGTGGGGGTTCAGGAAGCGCATGAACCGTCCAGGACGTTCAAGACGATCGAAGGCTGCCTCGAAAACCTCGTCTACTCGCCGGGCTTCCACCGTGTGGCATGATGTCTCCTGCAGCTCCAAACCCTGAGCACCACGAAGAACCGTCAGCACAGCTCATTATATCACCACGATATCGACTTATTTCAGATCAAACACAGAACAAAGTCTCAAATACTCAGAAATAATAAATTATAAAAGAAATAATGTTATACATAATAATAATAATAATACATTTCTTTATCGATCATATTAATAATAACTATGGTAAACTCTTAATTATTAACTCTAAATTATTATTTATAATAAACAGATAAATATTAAAGACCCCCAACAAATTTTCTTGCTATTATGATGTTCTGATAATAGTGAATAAATTGCAGCCGCTAACCCAGAAAAGGAACAAACACACACAGGTCACATTAATAATTAAATTTAATTACACAGAATTAATTTAATAATTAATCATATTTACACTATCCACTATATTATTGGTTAGAAAATGAAAAAGAAAAAGTTCTTAATTCCAGTAGCTTTTGCTGCTGGACTAACAAGAGCACAATTTTGGATGAACTCCCTAATACTCAGTTTATTTCTCTTAACTTTTTTCTTTTTATTTGTATCTTTTATATTGTATCTTCTCTGTATGTTCTATCATAACTAGAAATGTATAGCACATACTATATATAGTATTGATTCATGTTATAACTAACATGCTATAACTTTAATAAGCTTATTTATTAGTATTATTGTAGGAGACTGGTAAGTTATTTTGGCATATTTTTGCAGTCTGTTGTTAAAACGTGGTGCTCCTGTGCAAAACAGGTCACCCACCTTCCCCCTGCAGTTCCTTCCTAACAGTTTAAATGCGTCTGCTCTAAGGGGTTTATCTTATACTCCAGAGCCATAATCAGGAAGCTACGCTACTCCTACCTTGATGTTGACCGTACAGTAACCGTAGCCTTTCTCCAGAACGCTGATCCACACCACTCGGTCCTGGAACCGGCCCAGGAAATGAGAACCAGGAGAATAAGCACCTGAGATCAGACAAACACACACACAAAAGACATTATTGCTTATAAGATGCAAACAACATGCATTTGTGATGTAGCAGCCTAAAAAGAACATATTAAGGAAATTTCAGGGGTGAGGAAAGACTAAAATAGGGTGAAAACTATTATATAAAAGACTAAAACTAAAATCTGATCAGCTATTTAAACAAACACCATGTTCCTCACCCAGCACTCCACTAGCGAATGCGTATGTTAGTGCTGAGGCTAGCCTGGTGCTGAGCTGCTGGTAGTAGATGGAGTCGGGGCAGGGGCAGGCGGTGCCTGGTGTTCCCGGCCACGAGCGCAGGGGCCTGGGGAAGCCGACCAGGAACACCGGCAGCGTGAAGAGTGGCAGGAGAGGAGCGGAGAGCAGCGCTGACAACGTCACCACAGCAACCAACAGCGGGCACAGCGCCACGTTCAGCGCCAACAGAGCGCCAGCCGACTGACGCCGCTGCTTCGTCTCAGTCCATGACGTGATCAACACCATGAGAGCAAACTTCAACTTCAGCAGGAACTGAGAGAGACGATCAGAGACCAGAGACACCTGAGAGAGAGAGAGAGAGAGAGAGATGGACAGCCGCTGAGAGAGTGAGACACAGGGTCAGAGGTATGTACTCATGGACAGAACACACACACACTGATGCACGCTCACCACTATGAGCTGCACTCCAGTGCCCAGATCGTGCCACTGGTGTGCGACTCCTCCTCCATCAGCCAGTCTCACTATCACCACCACCACCATCTGCAGGAGAGCCTCCTCACTGCTCTGCCACACCTAACACACAAGTTCACATGGTCACATGACCCATGGCTGTCCGCCCTGACCCATGACAAGTCCCTGTGAATGAGCTTTTGCTAAAGAAATGATAAATATTTAAACGATGATATACATGATATAAACCTGTGACTTGCAGCTCCACTACTGTGAGTTGCTGCTATAGAAAATTAATCGACACATTCTGACCAATCAGAATTGAGAATTCAACAGCACTGTGCTGTAAAATTCATACTGTTTTGATCAAGTCAAAGATGTACCACTCTGAAGGCTCGTGTGAAGCCGACAGCTGACGCCACGGTGTGTAACTTGTACAGGGAAGCATCCGTGGCCAAAAACCCCACCATGGCTAATGGACAAACTGAAATAGAGGGGAACACACACACACACATAAATGCAACATTCCTTTAGGATTAATAGTAAGAGATATAGACTGAAAATAATAATATTAATAATAATAATTATTAGTATTCTTCTTCTTCTTATTATTATTATTAATAATAATAATAATAATAATAATAATGATAATAAATATAGCTGCCTGAAGCAATTTGCTAAAACTATTAGACATGGGGAAATTAATTCAGGATTATTACAATGAATGTCAACTCAGAGAAAAGACAAAGTAAATGGCAAAAAGACACAAAACAACAGGGAAATTTATATTACATATAATATTACCCAAAACTGCTACATAAATGTGCAATTATGAATATTTATGTCCTTGTATTATTGTTATTATTATTATTATTAGTAGTAGTATTATTATTATTATTACACCGTGAGATGTGAGTGAACAGTGGACTCCCCTCACCCAGGTTAATAAGCACTCTGCGGATGAGTGCGGCGACCCATAGTCCTTTGCTGCTGCTTGTGAAGGCCTGGACGCTGCTGACACGTTTGGGGTAGAGGGGATTGAGGGCGAGTCCCCCCAGAACACACGCACCCTGAACCTCCCTTAACACATGTGTAATAACACAGAGAGCAATGAGGATCCAGCCAATTAGAGCCTGGGGGTCCGGCGCGGTGTCACACGAGCCCTGGGTGTCCCCCTCCGTCATGTTCCACTTCCTGGCGGGACAGAGACGGTGCAGGAGAGCTGCTTCTGTCATGGCCGCCATGAGGATGAGGGCGGAGAGCGGGAGACTCCACCAGCCCAGGCTGAGTGAGCGAGAGTGTGTGCGTGTGTGAGGGAGTGTGCTGCATTTCCCGCACCGTAACAGCACGGTGATCTGGGTCAAGTCCTGACTGAGAATGAAGCCCACTGCCACAGTAAAGAGTACCACACCCAGAGATGAGGGGATGAAGAAAGTGGAGATGGAGACGCACACGGAGGACAGGAACATCAGCACCAACCTGGTGGAGAACCAACAGCCTCTAAGGTCAAGGTGTGTTAAATTGCAGTGTGTTTTCAGCGTGTGCGTGTGTGTGTGTACCTGCGGTTGGTGGCCATAGCAGATCCTCCCAGTGTGTGTATGAGGCTCTGCTCCATGAGCCATAAAACGAGAGCATCGAGAGGAGGCAGCATTCCCAGTGCCCACAGCACAGGCAGCACCAAGAACAGCACATGCATCACCTGACTGGCCAACTGCAGCTCAGCCACGCCCCCTCCTACACACCTGAGCACAGTTACATGAACAAGTCTCTAAACATGGCTTTACAGCTAAACTCACACACGTTACAGTGTTCCATGTGGGTACAGACAGGAAGCAGGGGCAAAGAGTAAACAAATATTCTGTAATTCACCTAATAATCACCAACTTCTACCTCTAGTCCAACTTCTACTTCTAGCATGCTTATATTTAAAGTGGCAGTATGTAAATGTGCCACTTTTTCGTGGAGATAAAGAATAATTTTTTTGCATAAACAGTTGTAAGGGATATGGGAGGATTGTAGGAGTTTTCACTGTGTACCTTAGCGCCAGATCCACGGCAACGAAGCTGAAGATGTACAGTGGCCTGGTGAGTGCTGCGATCTCATACGTGTCCTGTGGCTGGAAAGTGGCTGTTTCTGCCGGTGTGTTGACAATCAGTGAGTATTCTGCAATGCACAGTGTCACCCAGCTGAGTGCGAACACCGGGACCACAACGCCGACATTCCCAAAAATGGCGCTCAGACGTTCGGGTAGGAGGTACCACGTCCCAAATCCGCACATTGCCCCGGCCAGCGCCGTGTGGAGAACCACGTTAGCCATGAAACGCTTCCCTGGGGCCACGAAGCGAACAGTCTCAGGTCCTGAGCACTGTGTAAACTCCACTTCCTCCTCGTCGGCCATGACATTGTGTCCCACCGCCAGCCTCTGGACAGTGCCGTTTCTCCGTGCCACCCACTGGGACAGGGTCTGCAGCACAGCCCCGAACGCCAGCATGAGCGCCCCCGATAAGATCCCAGCACTGGAGTCATCCAGCACCCTGAGCTGGAAAAGCAGAGTGCCCACGCCTCCCAGGAGCCACGGCATTAAGAATAACGCCACCTGATGGATGTAGACATACGGTGGAGCACAGTAGCCCAGCTTGAGTCTCAGGCCCCCCAGCACCGTCTGAGGGAAACGCTTCCAGAAAAACTCCTGCTTGTAGTCGTTGAGCAGCGGCACGTCGGGGCCCATGATGAACGCCAGAGTGCTAAGATTCCCACCGGCATCTTCTTTAACCACTATCAGAGTGCTGCTCACTGAGGGACCCAAAAGCACACATGAGAGGCTCATGGAGCTGACAATGTTAATCTCTAACCGTCCGATCACCTAAACGTCTGAGAACCTAAATATATTAAAATGGCTTTTTAACAGCTTTAAGTGGTAAAATGTTTAAACATTTTAAACTATTTGAAACAAATTAAGTTCAGGAGAAACATCTTCAGCAGAATAATGCACATTCAATGCACATTTTGAAGACTCCACCCTATAACAAATAAATAACTGTTTATTTTCCACCAAACCAAAACCACACCCACAAACCATGTTTACTGCCAATGAACTGCTGGGGGGCGGGACAAATACCTACTAGAGAGCATTTAATTGGATGAACACAACACTAGTACAGAATGAATATTAAACTATGAAATCATTTAACCACAAGGGATTACTATGAAACTAAACTTAAAAAAATGTTTTAGCTACACTGGTGTCTATAACACTAAAGGAAAGGCACAAAAAGCTCTGAAACTCCAGTTTTGCTTTCAGGGTCACTTGAACTATGAAACTGATGACCGAAAGCCTTTACAAAAGACCCATTAACACCGGAAACTCTTTTATACATGACGCTTTTTCTACCTCTGTATATTCGATGGATATAAACATAACATAAAAAACAGTAAAGAATTATGCAACTGTCACCAAAATGGGTCGTAAGCCTTGTTTATATGTTATCTGAATATATCAGATGAAAGAAAAACTAAACATAAACCAATTTTTTAAAAAAGCAGCATAGATTATTAACAAATGCTAAACTAACGCTAACATTAACACCGTATCTATGGCAACAAAACGGTACGTTTAACCTGAAGAGAGGATGGACACAAAGTACAATTATTTGTTATAAAATATTAATAGCGTTGCACTAAGCAACACTTAGTACATTTAGAATATTTTTACGTTATTTAAAAAAGACATTTAACCCTTTAAATCAGTGACGCTAACCAGTTAGGTACAGCCCGCACGATTAGTTTTTTCTCCCATCCATATTCCAAAGATCCCGCCTCCTGCGCTGGTATTGGCTAGTCCTGTCCCTCCTCCTGATATCGATTGGCTACTAGGTTACACTTACGCGTGGCTACTTTGTGACTGCCAATCCTGGTCCCGGAAGCGTGGTTTGCCCGAAAACAGGTAGGAGCAAAATAACGCCAGTCGAACGGTGCGGTACAAAACAACCTCGCTACTTAGCTTATTTGCTAATTAATCACATAGGTGCTGATTTGATGTTTTATTTTTTTAACCATTAACAAAATACAGAATCAAAATCATATTAAAATGAAAACATGAGTCGTAAGCGTAAGGGTTTTTTCCCGTTACCTTTGCCGAAGCATCCATTGTTTTCTACCGCTGCTGCAGCTAAGAGACCGTTGTGGGCGGGGCTTGCAGCGGGAGGAACTGCCAATCAAGAGAATGATCGACAGTTCCTGCGCCTCTCCATGTTTTGAACCTTCAACTTTAACTAAAATGTTATTTTTAATGTATGTGCTGAGATTTACTTACAGATATGCATTGTCTTGAAATAATTCACAAGGCTAATTTTTCTTGTGAAGTTGTAAATGTGAAATTAGAACTACACAGATTCAGTTAGTAAATGTAGAATTACAGATGGTTTAATAAAATTCATTCATTCATCTTCTTGGCCGCTTATTCCTTTTCAGGGTCACGGGAGAGCCGGTGCCTAGCCGGCCACATAGG
>JAOUQY010000042.1:254024-278314 GCA_028566355.1 Doras micropoeus | reverse complement strand
AGGAAGGAAACTAGTAGGCGGGACTAGAGGAGCGGATAGGCTGATCAGGGTTAGCGGAAGCGGGATTGGCCGAGCGATCAGGCAGCGGGGGCGTGGCCAGCGGACTTCTAACACTGTTTATAGTCTGCATTTTTCTATCCATTAGACTGAACAAATCATGGCAGAGTATAAAGTGAGAGCCCTGTTATGCCACCCTGACAAACACCCGGAAAACCCTGAAGCAGGTAAGCTAAAACAAATTAAAATTAGCCTACTAGTCAAAAGAGTATATTATTAAATATGTAAAATAGACTATTATGGTGAGATGTTTACTTTTCTGAGGTTGTTTATTTGGATTTTTACAGCTTATGTGTGCATGTTTTTGCAGCACAAGACTTTCAAAAGTTACAACAGGCCAAAGATATTCTCACAGATGAGACCAAAAGAAGAAAATATGATTACTGGTTGAGAAGTAGCATCAGCGTGCCATTCAGTGAATGGCAGGCCTTGAGTGACACAGTTAAAATTGTAAGTGACATTTTTTTTTTACAGGATATTCATTTGTCTTATAATACACAGAAATACAAAGGGATTACAAACAGCTTAAATATATAGGCAAATACATTCTATTTTTTGTCTATTGTGTTTCCTTCTATTTTTTTAAGTCAATGCATTGGGCCCTTAAAAGCAAAAAGGAGCTAATGCTAAAAGCAGCAAAAGAAACACCTAAATCCGAAGCCAGTCAGTTAGAAACTCAAGTACCAATGGAGGGGATATCATCTGATGAAGAACATTCTTCAAGTAATTTTTACCATTACAATTAAATTGCGTCAATTAAAGTCAATTCAAGCACAAATAAAGGATATCAATATTGTCATTTAATCAATACATGAAAATTAAAATATGTAAAAATGTACATGTTCTTACTGAAAAAAAATTATGGTGACATGGTGTTAAATGTCCATTGTGTTGTTACATTACTGATAATGTTGATCTGTGTTTCCCTCAGGTGGTTATTGGCATCATAAATTTCGTTGTACAGGTGATACTCCTTCAGACATCTTGAAAAGGTTTCGAAATTATCAAATATGAATAAATATAGCCTGTAAACTATAGCTATAAGTAGATGCCATGCTATTGAACTTGTGCTTTTGATAGATATCATATAAATAAAATCATTTTGTGGATTGCTTTCTACAATGGAATAAAGCATGGCTATTGTCCTCACTCAGTGGACATATCATACTGTATTTTCAGAGTCCATACTATAGAATGCTACAGGATATTGAATCAGAGTTATTGAAAATGCATATGTTTGTTGTTTAGTCTAAAGTAGTGTTATGGGTGGTCATTTATGTTGCTTTCATATTGTGGAATAAAGCATGGCTTTTGTTCTCACTCAGTGGCGATATCGTGTTTCATGAGTCAATACTACACAATATATTATATTAAGTTAATATATAGTTAATAGATATTAAGTCAGAATAGTTGAAAATGTATAGGATTGTCATTTAGTCTAGGAAAGAAATGTGGGGTGGTCATTTACATTGCTTTAAATAAATATGTTCCATTTGTAAAGTTCTATTTCCTAGACAATTATCGGTTTCCTTTCTCTTTTCTCATTTCCCTTGGGTTAGCTATAAACTGGTTTAGTAGTTTTGTGTGGTCCCATCACCAAGTCGGGTTTCCCATGCTGCAATGAATTTTTCTTCATCCATTGTGATGATGCACAAGCCTGTTATGCCTGGTTTACTGGGCCTGCGTCTGAACTTCACTTCAATTTTTTTTCTCAGCTGAGCCATTATATTTTATTTGCTCAGAGATTTTGGCTATGGGTGTGTCTTAAAACCTAGGGAGCTCTCTACATAGACAGTATTTTACATCATCTTGTGTGTGCTCCTGAGAAGAATCCTGTCTCAGTTCTTAAATATCTCAAAATGCTTTCTACTAAGATACCTTATTCTGACCGAATTTCAAGAAGGCTCTGGATGCTGCCTTACCTGAGAAGCCAATCCCAGCATTCAGTGTGGAGCAAGTTTTCTCACAAAGAAGTTTCCAGTATGGTGGGTGGAAGTGGAAAAGCAATGTAAATAATTCTAATTAATCTAGCATGTTTAATTGTTGTTCAAGTTTATTAAAGTTTTATTTACTTTTGGTTTTGGTTTTGTCAGTGACCATTTAAAAGTTGTCGGTACACTATTTTTAATTAAAAGTTTTAAAAGTTAATTTATTTACAGAAAGTGCTTATTGTGTTATATTTAAATGCAATCATATAGGAAGTATGCAATTTTTTTAACACTGAAACCTGCCCCTATGCTTCATGCTATATATTTAATAAATTTGTATAATAAATGAAGTTCATAAACTGCAATTATAGGGGTCATTTTTCTAGTTTTAATTGTCTTAAATGTTTGAAATTCCATATTGATGAAAGTGATTCTTGTCTTCGGGATCGGTGCACGTGTGGCTATGGGATCCGTGCACTCGTTTACCTTCTACACTCGTTTTCATCACATTCAGTTCAGTTTCTAATTTTTTTTTTCATCTGTACTTCTGCTTGAATAACAGTTTGTATACACACTATGACCAGTCTGATCAAATGTATTTACACTCCCAGCTACTGTATGCTAACAAACACACAATCATGTGTTCGATCAAAAGTTTTGGCACCCCCAAATGACGTACTTGCGCGCACACACACACGTCAATCACCTGTCAATGCAAAAGTATTGGCACCCCCAATCACATGTTAATATAATACACACACACATCTTGAGTCTCAGCGAAATTATTGGCACCCCCAAACTACGTACTTACACACACACACACTAACGTTAATGATGGTAATGCTAGGCATGTTAATGCTGACTATGCTAATGTTAGTCATGCTAAAGTTAACTATGCTAATGATAGTCATGTTAATGTTAACTATGCTAATGTTAAATATGCTAAAGGTAATGATGCTAATGTTAGTCATCATAATGTTAACTATGCTAATGATATAATGACCATATTAATGTTAATTATGTTAATGCTAACAATGCTAATGTTAATGATGTTAATGCTAAGAATCCTAATGCTAATGATGTTAATGTTAACTATGCTAATGATAATAATGCAAACTATGCTAATGTTAATTATGTTAATGTGAACTATGCTATTGATGCTAATGTTAACTAGGCTAGTGCTAGCCATGCTATTGGGGTGCCATGTATTGGCACCCCCAAATTATGTACTAACATCAACACACACACACATCCACACTAACGTTAATGATGCTAATGTTAACTAAGCTAATGTTAATATTGCTAATGGTAACAAAGCTAATGCTAACTATGTTAATGTTAATGATTGTAATGTCAACTATGGCAATGTTAACGATGTTAATGTTAACTATGCTAATGATGGTAATGCTAACTATACTGATGTTAAATATGTTAATGCTAACTATTCTAATAATGTAAATGTTAATAATGCTAACTATGCTAAAGATGCTAATGGTAATTCTGCTAATGTTAAAGATGCTAATGGTAACTCTGTTAATGCTAATGATGCTAATGCGTAGACACACAATCAAAAGGCAAGCACAATGAACACAGACTGTAACTCAACATATGTCCAGACATAATGGAATCAGTCCGACAAAAAGATTTCAGGTCAGAAACAGGCAGGTATACAGGTTTAGAAGTCTCAGAAAAAAGCAGACATCTCTGGGGCAGGCATTCCTCAGGCACCTGATTATTAGGGACGGAGTGCTCAGAAGGTGGGTTCTCAGATACAGTGCCCTCAAACACAAACAACTTGGGCATGGGATTCCCAGGGTTTATCCCAGGAGCCTTCTCAGGTGCAGGCAGATACTCAGGAGTGGGCAGGTACTCCAGGTCTGGCAGAAACTCAGGAACAGGAAACAGGTTTTCAGGTCCAGGCAGCAGCTTCTCAGAAAAAAAAACCCTCAGGTACAGATGAAGCTGCTTCGGTGAAACAATCCAACGCCCTCTCCTCAAGGTAGCAAAGTCCAGAAACAGGACAGGTCAACACTCTCACAGGTTACTCCTCACATTACAGTGAACTAACTATTTTAAGGACAGTGCATGGACACAGAAGAGCCTGTAGATCCATCAACAGATCCACAACCAGAATGGCCTTTCTTCCCATAGACCAGGCCGAAACACAGAACACCCACCGTCCCCACAGCAGGTGCAGAACCAGGAAGAGGAGTGACTGCATCACCTTGGGCAACCTCAGAAGTCTGTGCATGTGATGACATTAATTATAATAATTAATGGATTAGTAACTGGTTAGAATGATTGATGACCCTGAATTCCCCAGGCTCTAGTAGCAGAGCAGAGAAAAACAGCTTTAAAAAAAGAGGCAGCTGTTTCACTTTTTAGATAATGTAGCCAACCAAACTTCTGTTAATTAAGAAGAGCAGGTGTTTTCTGTTTATGTGTCTGCTCTTATGTGTAAGGATATTGTTCACTGTTCATTTTTCATCCAAAACCCCTGATTTTGATTAGATAGTAGAAGCGGGTGTGAGAACCAGACACAGATATGATATTGTGAAAAATGACATAAAACAAAGTATTTTTATATGAGACACTGTGCTTGTTGTCAATTGTTCAGCCATGACCTTGATAATTAGGTGTTGAGCAGAACGGAGAGACATACTTCTATTAATGTGCTACCATCTCGCAAAAGAGTAACTTTAAAAAAAAAAATAGAATAGATTCACTTTGGACATGTGAACTGTGTGTAAGCGATGTTGGAATGGGCAGGCTTTTAAATATAATGGTGGTCAAGCAGGTCTGTGTGATTTGAAAAAGGGAGGACCATCACCCCTGGTCGAGTGCATAAAATTAAAAGTTCTGAACACTGTACACTCTTGCATTGCATTTGCATCCAGATCAATGCCCAGGTTTATGCTCTGAAGCCATAACCTGTAATAAAGCTTGGAGCCCTCTTCTCTTTATTGAAAAACCCAGTGTCTGAGAATTTATTTTAAAAGGTGATGGATTATTTGGATTAATAAGTGTCTTGGCAATGACACAAGAGAAGCTTGAGAGCTTAAGAGAAGCTTCAGCAGAGAGTGACTGACCTGCTATGTTGGAGAGCGTTGGCATGGGAGTAGCTCCTCGCCGAGCTGCGCTAGAGACCAAGCACTGGGAAAGGTGTCTCACCCGGTGTTCCACAGTTATTCCACAGTCAAGTGTCAGTGGTATTATAACAAAGTGGAAGTGTCTGGGAACGACAGCAACTCAGCCACGAAGTGGTAGGCCACGTAAAATGACAGAGTGGGGTCTGCGGATGCTGAGGTGCATAGTGCACCAACTTTCTGCAGAGTCAATCACTACAGACCTCCAAACTTCATGTGGCCTTCAGATTAGCTCAAGAACAATGCTTAGAGAGCTTCATGGAATGGGTTTCCATGGCCAAGCAGCTGCATCCAAGCCTCACCAATGGACTCTAGAGCAGTGGAGATGTATTTTCTGGAGTGACAAATAACACTTCTCCGTCTGGCGATCTGATGGATGAGTCTGGGTTTGGCGGTTGCCAGGAGAACGGTACTGACTGACTGCATTGTGCCAAGTGTAAAGTTTGGTGGAGGGGGATTACGGTGTGAGGTTGTTTTTCAGGAGTTGGGCTCGGCCCTTTAGTTCCAGTGAAAGGAACTCTTAATGCTTCAGCATACCAAGAGATTTTGGACAATTTCCTGCTCCCATCTTTGTGGGAACAGTTTGGGGATGGCCCCTTCCTGTTCCATCATGACTGCACACCAGTGCCCAAAGCAAGGTCCATAAAGACATGGATGAGCGAGTTTGGTGAGGAAGAACTTGACTGGACTGCACAGAGTCCTGACCTCAACCCGATAGAACACCTTTGGGATGAATTAGAGTGGAGACTGGGAACCAGGCATTCTCTCACAAATGCGCTTCTGGAAGAATGGTCAAAAATTCCCATAAACACACTCCTAAACCTTGTGGAAAGGTTCCCAGAAGAGTTGAAGCTGTTATACCTGCAAATGGTGGACCGACATCATATTAAACCCTATGGATTAAGAATGGGATGTTATGCAAGTTTATATGTGTGCGAAGGCAGGCGAGCGAATACTTTTGGCAATATAGTGTATATAAATAAAGGATCTAGATGACATGAAATTGCTGTCTGTAGTTTATCATAAATGCGAAAAGCTTCAGCTTCTGGGGGCACACTGTGGACTGCTTTTATGTCCCCACCAATGTCAAAATCAAACACTCAAACACTCAGACACCCTTGACTGCTATAAAGCTCTACCTTCTATGTACAATTTCACATGCAATACATCAAAAATGTATTTATTTCACACAGTTCAGTTTATAATTTTGTTACACAAATACAGCAAAACATTTATATACACAGCTAGATGCTCCTGTTAGTGAAAAGTGGAAGAATCTCAGCTCTAAAACAGCTCTTTAAACACTGAATGTAAAAATCTCATTTCCTGCACACTTTGTCTTGCTTTGCTGACATAATTATTAATGTAGCTAAATAATGCTATGCCTAACCCTAACCTTAAGCTCAGTAATGAAAAGGCAACATTTATTTATTTATTTTCATTTTTGTTAAAAACCTCAACCAAAAAAAAACCACTTTCCTTATGGGGACCAGCGAAATTTCCTCACAAGGTCAGATTTTGCTATTGCATTTGGTTCCCACAAAGATGTATGGTATCTTTCTTTCTCTTTCTCTCTCTCTCTCTCTCTCTCACACACACACACACACACACCGACTTCAGCAAATTCTGCTGTGATTAAACCAGCACACTGCTACTATTACTACTATATTATTATTATTATTATTATTATTATTATTATTATTATTATTATTATTATTATTATTATTATGATTCAGCGCCTCCTTTCTTTCTGCGTCATTTTCGGGAAATGCGCGCGTGCGTGTCTGCGCGCTCCCGTGAGTAAACGCGAGTTCCAAAAGCTGCTGTGTGCGCGCAATTCCTCTGACAAGAGCAGCACGAGCGCAGGAACAGAAAACAACAGCTGAAAAATAAACAAACAAAACAAACAACAACAACAAAATAAATCGGAGCGCTCTTTCAGCGGATTAACACCGGAACAAAACCGGATTATTTTGGGAATTGGGATTTTTTTGGAGCATGTAAACGGACAGACTCCGGTGGAAAATGACAAACAGCCGCGCGGAGACCGATTCCACGTGCACTGAACCGGATTGTGCCCGCGCGGAGTGGCGCTCGTGGAGTGCATCGAGGCCCCAGCTGTGCCCGCTGCTTCCAGATGTGCCGTTAGCTTAGCATAAACACAAACAGTTCGCGAGACTGTAATGGATATAGCGTGTTAAATTTCAATTGAGTTGTGTGTCCTTACGCAATTGCCACTTTATTCTCTCACACTATCTCGCATATTTAGACTGGAAACGCAAAATCCTATTAGCATAACCGCTAGGCACTTAGTTTGGCTAATCACAGCTAGCCAATTAGCATAACCGCATACATCTGGTGTGTAAGCTTAGCTGGCTAATCACAGACAGCTAGCTGTACAATTCCTCAGAATCCGATTAACTCGGCTAATTAGACGATTAGCATAACGGTGGGCAGCTAGTGGGAGCTAATTACAGCCTATTAAACTGTTAGGTAAAAGTCAGTCAGAGGAGTAGCTGATGGAAAATTAAAAAAAACACAGGAGCTCTTAATTAAATAATATTATTTAAGCTATATTCAGGTGTTGCTCGTTCGATATTTAGCCGGTGGTTCGCTCGGGTTGAGTTGAGTGAGCGAGTGAACGGGCTGCACTGAGCGCGCAGGCCGATGAGGAGAGCCCAGACCCCGGCACGGGCCACGGCGTCGCTCCGCAGGCATGCAGCAGCCCGGATACGACTTCTCCAGCGAGGAGAACAGCTCCAAGTGGAGAGGCCTGTTTGTACAGGCGCTCAGAAAGGTCGGAATTATTCACAAAATACACACAACACTATACTCATCATTTCTGGATAGCGATATGATTTAGTTCAATTCTGCTAAAATGAAATGGGTGTATGGACACAGAACAGTTTGTAGTAGACTTATTAATAATGAACGTATTTTCTACTTATTTCCTTTTTCATTACGCACTTCTTTTTGTGCATCACCGAATATAAAAACTGTAACTACATTATCTCAGTTATTCATTAATAATAACTGAACAATTCATTAATGTCTCTTTCCATATAAACCCCAAACTCAACAGTTGCATTCTGTACACGCTTCTGCTCCTTCTTATCTCTTAGAAAGCCTCATAACCCTGTAATACAGCACCATACACAGCATGGTCTGAGAAGGATAATGAAAGATTTGGAATAATTTGATTTATTCATCAGTGAATCTTCACAGTCATCTGTGCTGTGTACATGACTGGATGCAATGATGTGTACAATGTAAGATAAAATGAGCATAATAAGAAAAGGATGACAGAATTCCTGGACAATAGAAGAAATTATAGAAAATATTACAAACCCCCATTTTCAGAAAAGTTGGGACACTTTCTTAAAATGCAGTAAAAACTAACTGTACTTTCTTAAATGACTTTTATTTAACTGATAAAACTACACAGAAAACATTTTGTAAATAAGCTCACTGGACAAAAAATTAGTCACCTGTGACTGAAACATACCTTATTAGGTATGTTTCAGCGTGTAATACCTCAATGACCATGAATAAACAGCTGCAATTCAATTTGGCATGGACTGGACAAGTTGCTGGATGTAGGTGACATCAATGTTCAGCCATCAAAGAATTTTAGCATCAAAGAATTTTGCAGTTGGGCCAGATTTCGTGGATGCCTTCCCTGGTGTCTTACTCATTGTTCCAGGTAGTCCCACAGATTTTCAAGGGGATTCACATCTTGGGATTTTACAGGCCAGTCCAGATGTGTGAATGCTCCTGAATGTTCATCATGCCAAGCAGTCACATCTGCAGCCCTGTAAATGCAAGAATTGTCATCTTGGAATACAGGGATAGGAATGTTCCTCAGTAAGATGATGAGCAGAAGTTGTCCAGCAGCTCTATCAAAGGACCCATGTAATTAAATCAAAGGTCCGTGTAATTAAAACATCTCAGAACATCACAGAGCCTCCTCCAGCTTGAACCACACCTTGACACAGTCCGCATTGAAGGCTTCCTGAGGTCTATGATGAATATGACAAGTAGCAACATTCACATACAGGCAGAAATGAGATTCATCTAACCAGATAACAGATTTCTAGTCATGAAAGTAAAATTTTTGTGTCTCTTTGCCCACTGTAAACATGCAACTTGCGTGCTACAGGGCCACTTGCATGCTACTCTCCTCACTCATGGTATACAGTTCCCTACGGAGTGTTCTTTCAGAAATTAGTCACGAAGGACCTGTGTTGACTTCTAGATGCAATTCTTGCCTGGAGGCAAAGCGGTTTTTATTCAAAACTGTGAAACATGCCATCAGTCCCTGCAAATTCAGCTACTTCCTTCACTCTATGGCCTTTGGCATGACCATATGCATCACTCCTTTTTGCCGATCATTAACATCTGCTTTGCGACCCATTTTCCACACATTGAACAAGACATGCACTGCACTGTACCAACTCTTCTCAATCTGTGAATCCCATTGCACACACTGCAGGTATGTATAGCCCGATCATCCTCATACAATGCCAACTGCAGAAGCCTGAAGTTACTACCACCTTCAACCTACTACCACAATTAGCGGTTTAACTGTTAACAGGTGAGGTCATCAAGATTCGGTAAAAGTAGCATCCACTGAAGGCTTAGTCTTTGCAAGTAAGGATGGGTGAGTGGTTCACCAGTTTGTGCCAAACTTCGTGAACTAGTTGTCAGTCAGTTCAAAGACAGTGTTTCTCAGTGCAAGATTGCAAAGAATTTCAAGAAGTCTTTCACCATCCATTCATAATATGAAAAGATTCATGGAGTCAGGGGAAATCTGCATAAAAGTGCATAAAGTTCATGGGTGGAACCCACTGCTGAATATGTGTGACCATTGAGCTCTCAGGCTGTATTGTTTGAGAAACCATAATGCTACCATGTTGGACATAGCCACATGGGTTCAGGAGTACTTTGGAAAACCATTGTCACTTAACACGGTCGACCGCTGCATAAAGAAATGCGACTTGGTACTGTATTATGCAAAGAGGAAGCCATGTTAATTTTGCACAGAGATGTTGAGCCCGAAGTCCCCTGAGATGGACCGAAGAAATGTGTACTGTGGTCAGATGAGTCCACGTTTCAGCTTGTTTTTGGGGAAAAAATGGACGTTGGATTCTACATGCCAAAGATGAAAAAGACCATCCAGACTGTTACCAACAAAAAGCAAAAAATCTGCATCTGTGATGGCATGGGGGTGCATCAGTGCCCACGGCATGGGTGATCTGCATATATGTGAAGGTACCATTGATGTAGAGGCTTAAACTGGTATTTTGGAGACACATGCTGCTGTCAAGACATCTCCCAAGAACTCCATGTATATTTCAGCAGGACAATGCCAGGCCTCATTCTGAATGAGTTACAAGTGTGGCTTGACTGGCCTGCAATGTGTCAGAATCTGAGAAAGTTCAGAGGAGCAAGCAGTCAGAGACAGAACCAAGAAAATGACACATACACTCCCGGAGCTAAAACTGACTAATTAATCACAAATTCAAGTAACATGCAATACAGTCTGAACTATAGGATTCAGGTTCTCAGGTTAGATCAACAAAGCAAACTAACTGTACTAGCTACATACACTAACCAGAGACAATAGCCATCTCAGCTGTTTCCTTCCATGCTTCATTTTCTTTCTAATGTCTCTGTACACATTAATGCATGGGGATAGGTGACAGAATGAGACAAAGCTATGGCTGTAAGTTTTTCTTATGAACTAATCGAAAGTAGGAACTGGAAGTTGAGAGTTGGGCGCTGAAGAATGTTGGATTCACATGCAGCACAGTATAGGTCAGAGGAATCGTACAAGAAAATAGTTTGTATTTGTTGCTTTACTAGAGTGTTCACATGTTTTTTCCTCTTCTTCAATTTTTTTATACTTACTGCAGGTGTGTGTGTGTGTGTGTGTGTGTGTGTGTTCGTTCCTACATGCTGTAACATGTTTCTGTTTTTGTACAAGCTCATGTGTTACAATTGAGCTGAGACAGTGACGTCAATGCAAACCTGACTCACTCTATGTCTGTGTGTTTGACTTGCACAGGGGTTTCCCTCTGTTTACTGAAGACCTGCTAGCATACTAGTTGCCATGGGAATGCAGAAAAAGGTAGAGAGAGAGAGGGGCATGAATCTGAGAGTATTACTAGTATTAAACAGGTGTTTAAGCATGTGAATAAACATATTTGTCAGAAGAATGACACGTAAGTTTGAATGTCAGAATAAACATACGTAAACAATTTGGTCCTTCTCTAATGATATATAAAGAATAAACACTGTTTATTGTCAGTAGAGCATCCACTGTATGTGTTCTTTTGAATAAGTTGCTACTATAGAAACGATAATTAAAAACAATGTTAGTGCATTAATATAATCCTGTGATTTGCAGCTGTACTTCTGTCAGAGCTATTAATTAATCAACACCTTCTGACAAATCACAATCCAGAATTCAATAGCAGCATATAAATGCCATTATCTCTACTCCATAATGCCTACTCCCTAATGCCTAATCCCTACTCTGTAACCCATACTCCCTAACCCCTAGTTCCTAACCCCTAGTTCCTAATCTGTAGTCAATTCTGAACATAATGTAGTACATTAGTGAGCTGAATAGAATGAGTGAGCAGTGTGCAATAGTCAATGATGATCATCAACCTGTGCAAGTGCTGTCGAATTAAGGATTCACTGCGATTTTAATCTGTGTTAAAATTTTAACACAGATTAAAAATTAGTTAAACTATGCCAACCAGCAACGCCGTCAGTAAACACAAACATTCCTAAATTGACAGTTACATTACTCGTTTAAAGAACAAGGGGATACTCTTTGCAATGTGCCATGCTACTCTAATTTAAATTGCCAAAATGATGTCTGGAATTGCATAGAAGTTTAATTAAAGCCATCATTTTGTTGTCTGAAGAAAGCAATTGGTGAAGTTATTAATTAATAACATGCACGTGCCAAACAAACTAACCACTACTCTAGTCAGGCAAAAGGTTACACTGGTGTATTTTGAGTGAGTCCTGGACGGGGAATTTTTGTTTCGCCTGAACAATGATGGGTCAATGGGTCAAACAATGATGGGTGGTGAGGCGCTGCTACTGCGATATGATGTTCAAGTACCACAGATCATTCAGTAGTCTGAAATACTATTTGAGAATTAAGCATCCATTTGTGAGCCTACGGGAGAGTTCCAGTTCCTCCAAAGCAGCTGTGCATATTGGTCCAAGTATCCTGCATCCAAGTAATAGTTCCAGTTGTGTTGCAGCGGCCGGTTCTGGTAAACATCAGTCCACTTTCCAATTTCAACCGAAAAGATCAAATTATCAGACGCTAGTCGTGATGCCATTACCAATGCTATTGCACTTTGGTTTGCAAAAGACTGCAGGGCACTGAATGTGGGTACCGATTCGGGTTGCTACATCAGACGACACATACTGTTTACCATCGAGGCATGTGCTGAAGACTAGAATTGATGACCTGTACGCCGCTGAGAAGCCCCGTGTGACCCACAGAATTACTGCTGCTCGCTTTATAGCTCTCACAGCAGACTACTGGACATCATCTGCTAATGACAGCTACCTGGGAATTATCGTGCATTTTGTTGATGATGGTTAGACGCTGCGCTCTGTGGTATTGGAAGTCAGACACACGATTGTCATACATTTTACACAGGCTTGTGCTGAGCAGTATGAGGAAGTTGCGTGAGAGTGGGGAATTGCTGATCGTGTCGCCACATTTGGCACTGACCTTGTAACGTAACATGCGTAACATGGTTTCAGCAGTTGATTGCACTGCATTTCATCATTTGCTATGTAGTGCACATAGTCTGCAACTGTCCATTAATAAGGTGATTGCAGGACGTGCTGTTGATGACTTGCTGAGTAAGTGCCACAAAATTGTGGGTCATTTTAAGCATAGCTCAATGAAGCAAAGAAGCTGGTGCTCAAGTGGGATGTCTCGTTGGAACTCTAAGCTTGGAACAGTCTGCTGGATTTTAAGGAAGCTTTCACGGCTACACTGGCAGTGTCTGGTCACAATGTCACCACATCAACAGAATCTGAGTTATATAGATATTTGTTGGGCAGTATTATGTGACATGTTCGTGGTTAATGACACCATCAGATGATGATCCACAGCGGGTTGTGAAATTCAAACAAGCCTTCAATGATGACTTCCAGACACGTATTAACCAGCGTGAGTGGCTGAAGTCTGCATCGGCACTTGATCCAAGATTCAAGTTGTTAAAGTTTCTTCCTCGACCAAAGAGGGATGAACTGTGGATGTCTCTATGTCAACTATTTAACACTGCAGTTCTACTGATACAAATCTACTGCAACTGATACAAATCTCCATGGACAAGAAAACGCTGCCATGGACAGTGACCAGCAAGTCGTGAAGAAGAGCCTGCTGGAAGTTGACAGTTTGGATTCAGATGACAATGACAATGGAAGTACACCTAGTAGAAGTTCAGCATATGATGAAGTTCTGCGATATATGGCAGAACTACAAATTGTTTTCGCCGCAGACCCACTTGAGTGGTGGTATGGGTGTTCCACTAGCTTCCCACAGCTGTCATTAGATGCCACAAAGTACCTGGGCACTCCAGCTACTCACAGTCCCATTTGAGAGACTGTTTGCTGTGGCTGGTGACACTGTGAGCAAGAAGTGGGCTTCTCTGTTGCCCCAAAATCTCAAGAAACCCGTTTGTTTATCAGACTGGCTGAGAAGATAAGAGTTGCTTAAAGTTGTACTTTGCACTTTGTGAAATTTTTTTGCTGCTTCCTTTGTAATTCATAGTTTTTGTTATATACTTTTATTAGCTGTCAGTGTTTTTTTATTTTCAAATAGAAGAAAAAGAAACCAGTAATTTTTTTAATTTTATTTCTTAATTTATTCATTTATAATTTCTATTTCTTAATTTATTTCTATACTGCGAAAACTCCAACTCTAATCAATATGTCAAACAACATGAACAAAAGACAGAAACTCAATTCCTTTATTTAAAAAAATGAAAAGACATCAATCATCTTTAATATTTCACTTTTATCAAAAAAGTGAAGTGAATAATGAGGCAACATTCAACAGTCGTTTCTCTTAAAATAGACCAAAATATTAACACAAAAATGTGTGTTAAACCCGTGATTAACTCGCGATAAAAAATTTAATTGTGTGATTAATGGCGATTAAAAATTTAAACATTTAAATTTTAAACATTTAAAAATTTCACATGACGACACATCATAAATATACACACACAGATACACACTCAGATTACCAGCAACCTGACCACACGGACACTCATTACCATCAAACACTTAATTAGTTTTTCTTTCTTTCTTTCACTCTTTAATTCTTTCTTTATTTTATTTATTTATATACTTGTGAAGACTTTCCTCTGACTCATTTATTACTACAGCTAACTAATGCTAACCCTAACCTTCACCTCAATAATGAAAATGCAATTTTTTCGCTCTATTTTTTTGTTGTTGTTAATTTTCCTTATGCAGACCAGCAAAATTTCTCCACAAAGATATAAAACCATGATGTACACACACACACACACACACACACACACACACACACACACATACAGACAGTGTTGTTCTTCTATTTTATATCTCAGCTTCACTCTATTTCTCCTCCTGTGTGTCCTACACATCAATATTCTACCGTCTGCTGCTATATGTGTAAGTGTGTGTGTATGTGTGTATCCCCCATGGAGCATCCATCAGTGCTTAATGGAAGAAAACCTGAAACAGGACACCAGTGCAGAGAGTGATACCCAGCCTCATTCCTGTGTGTGTGTGTGTGTGTGTGTGTGTCTGATCTCTATATCAGATCCCTAGATAGCTCCATCCAGAGCAACATGGCTGCCACAGTACTGTAAAATGAGTATTAGTATTGTCAGTGATACTAGTACTAGTGTGTGTGTGTCTGTGTTTAGGTGCAGTTACAGGTTCATCCAAACCTGTCCGCTAATGAAGATGCTCTACAGCACATCGAGGAGCTCATACTGCAGCTGCTCAACATGCTGTGTGTCAGTCAGCCTAGAACTGTCCCTGATGTGGAGGTAAACACACACACACACACACACACAGGGACCTGTGACAAAAAACACAGGTAATGTTGTACAGTATAAAAGATTTCAAAACAATTGTGACATTGGATGTCAGACACCAAGTCTTCTTTCTGAACACGTGAAAGCTGTGCTTTAGGGTTTAAAGTGAAAATAAATTTTGTTTGGAATTGTTTATTTGTGTTAGAAACATGTTGATGAGAGTAATGTAGAGAGAGTCCGTGTATGAGTCTTTCATTGTTTATTCATTGTTTATTTTAATAAATTAAGCTCTAATCATGATCTTCACTTCTCATTTTGTTTAATACCATGTTTATTCTTCTTCTTCTGATTTATGATTTATGGACTTTTTTCTTCTTCACCTTCTCCTCATCCTCCCCATCCTCTGTTCTGTGTCCAGGAGCGCATCCAGAAGATGTTCCCATACCCTATAGATAAGTGGGCCATGGCCGATGCTCAGTCAGCTATAGAGAAGCGCAAGCGCAGGAACCCTCTCCTACTTCCTGTGGACAAGATCCACCCTTTACTGAAGGTACACACAGACACACTCAGAAACTCAAATCTGCACTTTCTCTCACACACAAATGTAGCTAATTTTGCAGTTTCTAAAGCTTGTTTTATATGTTTTAGGGCAAGTGTGAAAGTGTGTGTAGTTTTGTTGTATGTAAAAATACATATCAGATGTTAGCATCAGGAGACACATGCACTTCTAAACCTAAAGATAAACACAAACACACAGAGTGCTGTGTTTTCTGTCTCTAGGAGGTGTTGGGCTACAAGATTGACTACCATGTGTCTCTGTATATCGTGGCTGTATTGGAGTACATCTCAGCTGACATCCTCAAACTGGCCGGGAATTACGTGGGAAACATCCGGCACTTTGAGATCAGCCAACAGGACATAAAAGTCTCCATGTGTGCTGATAAGGTAATACTCCAACATCTTGCTCTTTCTCTCTCTTACTTATTCACTCACTCACTCTTTCTCTCTCTCTCACACACACACACACACACAAACACACACACTGTGTTATTGTTTGAACACAAAAGGAGGTGACTGTTAAAACTGAGTGTTTGTGTGTGTGTGTGAGTGCAGGTGCTGATGGACATGTTTGATCAGGAGGAGGTGGGTTTGGTGTCTCAGTGTGCTGAGGAAGACTCAACCACAGGTGAACTCACCTACGATGACCTGGTGCGGTTGGAGATGGCGGAGGAACGACAGTACCTGCGCGAGCTTGACCTCATCATTAAAGTGTTCCGCAGAGCCTTCCTGTCCAGCATCAAACTCTTCAGCCCACAGGTGAGAATGAGTCACTTCACAGGTGTGTCCTTGAGTGCATGCATGAAGATATGGGTGTGGTTTTGAGTCCATATATGGAAGTTTTCCAAGTATGAGGAAGGACCATTTTTAATGTAATTTTGTCAGTCTGCTAGCTAACATGCGATAACCTCTTTCTAAGTCTCTTTCTTTCTCTTTCTCTGTCTCTCACACACGCCCACGCACTGCAGGATGTTGAGCTAGTGTTCAGTAATATTCTGGAGGTTCATGAGCTGACAGTGAAGTTGTTGGGTCTTATTGAAGACGCAGTGGAGATGACAGAAGATGGGAGTCCTCACCCTCTGGTGGGCAGCTGCTTTGAAGACCTCGCTGAGGTGTGTGTGTGTCCATCTGCTTAGGAGACTGTTCTTATGCTGCATAACTGTTCTTATGCTGCATTACAAATGCATGCTGAATGCTCTGTTGCACTGGTCTGAGGTGCAAAGTGCTGTTTGCTGGATGTATGATAGAACCAGTAGGAGATTAGCACAGTTTGCTGGTTTAATTCATTGCTGTCCACTATATTCTGACTTTTGTATGTGTGTGTACAGGAACAAGCCTTTGACCCCTATGAGACACTCTCCCAGGACATTCTCTCCAAAGAGTTCCATGATCACTTCAGTAACCTCATGTCCCGCCCCACTGTGGCTCTGCATTTCCAGGTAAACGCTGCTCTCTGACTGGTTCACTGGACTGTTTTTCACATGCCACTTTACCCACACCACTACCACCTCCCATCGTCTTTATTGTTATTTGTTGGAGTGAAGTGTATATGGGTAAACCTAGCTTTTTATAAATGGCTCTAATGCTGTGCATTTGTGTGTGTGTGTGTGTGTGTGTGTGTGTGTGTGTGTGTGTGTAGCACTTCCTCTGTCACCAATCAATGCTTTTATGTGAATAGAAGGTGTGCTTTAATTTCCTCTAAATGTACATCACAAACAAAAAGTTTGTGTGTGTGTGTGTGTGTGTGTGTATGTGTGTGTGTGTGAGTAGTAGATTATTGATTATGCGGTTATATGATGGGGGAGCTGTCGTGTGGACTGGTTAAATGGATACTGTGATCACAATTGTGCACACACATACATAGACACACCGCCCCCACCCCAGTCTCCTACTCATATTACTGTCCAGTCTACCAGAGACAGATCAGTCTAACCCTCTTGTTTATGTGTGTGTGTTTCAGTCCATTGCTGAGGGTTTTAAGGAGGCTGTGCAATATGTTCTTCCTCAGCTCATGATGATTCCTGTTTATCACTGCATGCACTACTTTGAACTGCTGCAGGTGAGTCTCTCACGCAAACGCATTGTTCATTTTATATTAGGTATAAGGTATATTCATTAATCACAACATGTTAGTCCTTTATGTGCACTTTATATATACAGTGTTTACACCTGTAGTCTCTCATCATGTTATTCCGTCATTGTCATTCTGTCTTTCCATCATTCTGTGTGTAAGAATCGGGAGACAGTTTTATTTAACAACAGAAATGGGCTTTTTAGCTCTTGAACGTAAACTTGAGTTTCGTCTCTGCTCTATCGTCGGGACTCTCTCGCGCACTCTCTCCCGCTCTCCTTTAATTCCTGCTCATTACCCACACACACACACACACAGAGGGAGAGAGACAAAAGGCAGTTAGACTCAGGAAATAAGAAGCAGGTGCAGGTGCTCAACTTTTCTGCCGCTCCTGGCTCAGTCTCCCATTGCCAGATCCACACCTGATCCCGCACCCACTGCCACATACCCCCACCGTACAACGCAGGCCAGCCTGCAGTCTTCCCCCTCTCCCCCTCCCTGACAGGAGAGGAAACTACAGCCATCTGTGCACCCGGTCTGTGGATCACCTCGAACTTGAAAGGCTGGAGGGCTAGTTACCGACAGTTGATCTGGCCATTGGCATCTTTCATGCGGTGGAGCCATTGGAGTGGGGCGTGATCCAAACAGAGGGTGAAGGGCTTCCCCAGCAGTTAGTAGTGGAGAGTGAGGACCGCCTACTTGATGGTGAGGCACTCCTTTTCGACCTTGCTGTAGTTAAGCACAGGGAGCGTCTTCCCCTCCACCATTTGGAACAAAACGACCCCCAGTCCTCTGTCCGATGTGTCTGTCTGAAACAGAAAAGGGAGAGAGAAGTCAGGAGAGTGCAAAAGAGGCCCCCTATAAAGTGCTGCCTTCGCCTGGTTAAAAGCCTGCTGGCACTGCTCCATCCACTGGACCACATCTGGTTCTCCCTTTTTAGTGAGATCAGTCAATCAGTGTGGTTAAGAAGTGTTTGATAAATAATGTAATGTTTAATTACTTACAAACTGAGTAATACATTTTTTTTAAATGTAACTCTTTTACTGCATGTACTACACCTACAATTGCTTTTTATTAATGTTATAATTACTGATTTGTGGTGTGTGTGTGTGTGTGTGTGTGTGTGTGTGTTTAAAATAATATTACAACACCATTTGCATTATCAGCGTAAAAGTATAAATCACACAAATTCAAACAAAGCATTTGAAATGTCTTCCACACAACACGCAGTGTAAGTGTTTTATGCAGTGTAAGTGTATATTGTTCTACAATATATTTTACAATAAGCACATTTGCTAGGAGTGGAAATCAAACTGTAGATGTTTTACTTTTTTTACCAATTACCATTGTTCTATATGTACGGTAGTATGTGTCCACGAAATATTATACTTGAAGCACGTCTTGAATATGTTTATGAAACTTACAATACAGATAAATTTGCTTTGCCTAGTTGTGTGTTTGCTTTTGCCTAAACTTTGACTTTACTATTCTACATGCTTTCTGTAAATGTGGGGGTTAGTGCTTCAAATGCACTGAGAGTCACTACCAAGAAAATGGGCACTAATTGCTTATCGCAGGGGAGTGGGCAATGGAGTGGCCAAACTGCCTTACAAAAATCTTTGTAACTTTAGCCATGCTAGTTTTAAAATTTAGTTCCAGTCCCAGCTCATCCCTCTTGGGAACCACCATCACCAAAGCCGCCGATTCAGCCTCCCTCCATGGTTTTAGGAGGTTGACATGGTAAATTTGGCATGCCCCCCCTGTCTGTGCGCACCACCTCATAGTCGATGTCTCCAACCTGCCGTGTGACCTCAAAGGGTCCTTGCCACTTCACGAGTAATTTGGAGGTCGATGTAGGCAGTAAAAGGAGCACTTTATATCCCGACATGAAGCTACATAGCTGAGTACCCCTGTTATACAGCTGGGACTGTCATTCTTGAGCCTGTAGCAAATTCTCCTGTGTTAGAGCATCCAATGTGTGGAGTTTTGCTCTCAAGAACGTATTGAATTAAATTTTTGCTGCTAGAAGGTCCCTCCGCCCAAGTTTGAATGGAGAAAAACCCATTACCGGACCTCTTAGACTACATACAGGTTATCCCAATTTCTAGCATTTTATTAAATTGTGTTTTATTAAATTGCTCGACCAGCCCGTCCATTTATAGATAGTAAACACTGGTATGAATTTATTTAATCCCCAGTAGTTCGTATAGCTTGGGAAGTGTGCTTGACATAAGTTGTGACCTGATCTGTCAGGATCTCTTTCGGGATCCCAACTCGGGAGATCACACTGAAGAGTGCTGCCTCAACACTGCGAGCTGAGATGTTGCGAAGTGGCACTGCTTCCAGGTATCACGTTGCATAGTCTACAAGGACATGTCATGCACACCCTGCGAACATCCCTGCAAATGCCCGGCCAATAGAAGCGGGCCATGAGACGGAAAACTGTTTTATCTTGTCCTAAATGTCCTGCCATAGGATTATAATGAGCCACCTGGAATAACATTTCCTGGTGGCTCTTAGGCACCAACAATTGGGTGGTAATTTCACCTGTGAGAGTGTTCTGCGTCACTCTCTATAGCAGCACTGCAAAATAAGGGTAGGATAGCGCAGCGTCTGGGGGAAACCCTTTGACCATCGATTACGCTCACTGATGTCAAAGGTGCACCGGAGTGGCTTGTCGCGCATCAGCTCTAAAGGTAAATCCCCGGAGGGAGGGGGTACTGGCGCTGAGCTGACGTCGATGGGGGGGGTTCCGTCTCCCCCTCCAGTGCTGCGCACATTCTACGCCATGCTACTTTTATGCAGGACCCTTCCGCGCAAATTCCTCTTAACAGCTTATTAAATCCTGGCCAATTTGTACGCAGAATTAGTGGATGGGAGAGGCGAGGATTAACTGCCGCCTCAACGCTGTGCTTTTCTTCCCTAAATGCTATTGTGAGTGGGAACTACAGGATATTCCTGAATATCCCATGCACACATTTAACTTTCACCTTCCCTTTCACCCATTGTGCCTTTCGCATGCCCTACCTTGATCCAGGCGTTGGTGAAACACAGTTTGACTACATCCTGAGTCCATCAAGGCCTAGTGTGTACCCCCTTGAACACTCGGTATTCTGTACGGCACAGCTCGATTGGGGGTGGCCTGTGGTGCATCAGGATCTGGACCACTGCTCTGACCTTCATCACGGGGCACTGGTCCTGGAAGTGCCCAGGCTCCCCGCAGTGCCAGTAGCCCATTCCTACCTGCATGGGGTTGAGCTCCCAGACCTGCAGGGGAGGGCACAGAAGGTACAGTGGAGGGACGGGGAATCCGGTTCGGGACACCGGCCACAGCACCGGGATTGGGGGAGAAATGGAGAGAGCGAGGGGAGACGGAGAAGAGAGAGAAGAGACAGTGGGGGATTCCTCCATCCCCGGAGCTCAAGGAAGGCCTCCATACAACCCTGGGACCCATCTTGGGCAGAATCATGGAAGCTGATGATGTTGAAGCCACCGCGATGGGTGCCAGAGCCCTGGAAGTGTGCAACAGGTCCAGCAGGGTCTGCCGCCTGCGCCATGAGGAGGGCTTGGAAGTGGCATGTATGGTCCTCCTGCAGCAAGCAGAATGCGTCTACTTGGGCCTGCTGCATGGCTGCGAGGGACTGGATCAGACTGCTTAGGGGTGAGGACTCCATGGTGATGTTTTCTACTTTGATCCCGGGTTTCGGCACCAGTGTAAGAATCAGAGTCGGGAGACACTGTTTTATTTAACAACAGAAATGGGCGTTTCATTGAACTTAAACTTGAGCTTCACTCTCCTCTCTCATCACAGCTCTCTCACACACTCTCTCCCGCTCCCCTTTAATTCCTGCTTATTACCCCCCCCCACACACACACACACCCAGAGGGAGAGAAACAAAAGGTAATTAGACTTGGGAAATAAGGGGCAGGTGCGTCTGCTAACCTTTTTTGCCGCTCCTGGCTTCGTCTCCCATTGCCAGATCTGTGGCTGATCCCATACCCGCTGCCACACTATGATTTTGTCATTACATCATTTTGTTATTCTATCATTCTGCCATTACACTGTTCTATCATTTTATTATTCTGTCATTCCATCATTGTCATTCCATCCTTCTGTCATTTTCTCATTTGGATGTTGTAATTTCATTCTGTCATTCTATCATACTGAGTCAGTTAATGTTGATTTTGTGATTTCCAGCAACTGCAGGAGCGGAGTAAAGACCATGATGACCGAGAGCATCTGAAACAGGCTCAGACGGCTCTGTTGAACCTGCAGAGCAGCATTGAGCGTATCTACAGCAAAAACCAGCCCCGCCGCAAACCAGGGTAACATAGCCACATACACACAAACACAATTTACTTTTTAATGGCTAGTGAAGTTTGGTTGATTGAATGGAACCTGATACTTTGCGGTATTCATTTTGCCAAACTTATCATTCTCCTCTAGCAGATACTCTCCAGGTGCCCATAGTAGATTTACAGTATTGCAGGTGTACTGTTACATTACTAAGGTGTGATTTTGAAAAAACTGTAGCCATAATTATCACCAGTGATTGGACAAAAGTGAATTTTTTCCCTTTTAGAAAGTGTAATTTCCCTTTAACACAGTGTAAACATCGATCTGTTGTCTAAGCAGATGAATTTACTGAGGTGCGTCTTGCACAGCAGTCATCATATGGAATTTGACTTACTGTAATTTTGCAATAAACATGTGCTCTGGTTCTTACTGCCTCTGCTCAGAGCCACACACAGTGTACAGAGCATTCAGCATCATACAGAGCAGTAATGTGGTTTTCTGTTTATTTTACCATTTAAAAATAAAATTCTTAGTGATGGTGAGTGAGCAGTGGCCTAAAAATTAGATAAACTCTTAGCTGAATTCAATTTCAATCCTCCAGTTTCTTTTTAATCTGTTTTGTTCTGAAATTAAAATGAGTCAGTTGTGAAAGGCATGTTTTGCTTTGCTGTTAGTGTACTGTAATGTGGTTTTTTATGTTAAAAAATTTTCAGTGTTATGGTGAACTTGAGCTTGTTCCTGAGTAGCTGCAGCACCCTTGGTGCCCCTGTATTCAATTGTAATCATTTGGTAAAACTCTTGATCTGTGTGACTCCCACATAACCCCCCACCCCCCCACCCCACCCCAGTGAGCCTTTGTATCGTCTGTACAGTCGGCCGGTTCGCAGTAAACATCTGGCCATAAAGCGCATGAATGAGATCCAGAGGAGCATCGACGGCTGGGAAGGCAGAGACATTGGTCAGTGCTGCAGCCAGTTCATTCTGGAGGGGCTGCTGGTACGTGCCGGCGCCAAGCACGAACGCCACAACTTCCTGTTCGATGGCTTGATGATCAGCTGCAAGGCCAATCAGAGCTCTCGACTGCCTGGAGCAGAGTTCCGGCTGAAGGAGAAGTTTGTGCTGCGTAAGTACCGCGTGGTGGACCGAGAGGACTCAACAGAGCTGCGCTTCGCCTTTGAGCTGTTGGGGCGCGAGGAGGGTGGGGCCGTGTTCTGCGCACGCTCAGCCGAGGAGAAGAATGCATGGATGGCAGCACTTTTGATGCTGCAGTGTCGCTGTACTCTGGAGCGCATGCTGGATGCCGAGCTGCTAAAGGAAGAGCAGGAGCAGCCACTGCGTCTGCCATCTCCTGATGTGTACCGCTTCACTGTGTGTGACTCAGAGGAGAACATTGTATTTGAGGAACACATGCAGAGCAAAACCGGCATCCCAATCATCAAAGCAGGAACTGTGGACAAGCTCATCGAGAGACTCACCTACCACATGTATGCAGGTGAGCTGTCACTCTCAGCCTGTTATTAAACCAGAGTGAAGCAGCAGTGGCTCCTGCTGTACATTACACATGCCATTCCCTTTTGGCTTTGTAGAGAATTTCAGTGGGGAAAAAAGTCTCAGATTAAAGTGAGTATTTTTCTCACTGAAACACACTGACATAATGGTGGAAAATTAAAATTCATACCGACAGCTGATGATGTCATACATCAGCTGACCAATCAGTATTTTCGATTCAGCTCAGCTTTTCGTATTTCTTTCCAGATCCAAATTTTGTGCGCACTTTCTTGACAACATATCGTTCTTTCTGCAAACCTCAGGACCTCCTCACACTGCTCATTGAAAGGTAAAGTACACACACACACAGAGTATTTTTATGGTGTTGGTTCAAACACAGCAGACCATCAGAATGATGAAATAACTTTCCCATGATGCACTAGGTTTGAGATTCCTGAGCCTGAGCAGTCAGAGACAGAGCTTGAATCTATGTGGAACGGGGATCAGCAGATGGCAGCCGAGCTCCAGAGATTCCGCAGAGAATACGTGCAACCTGTCCAGCTCAGGTGCACACACATTCCTTGCACACATACAGGGGTTAGACAATGAAACTGAAACACCTGTCATTTTAGTGTGGGAGGTTTCATGGCTAAAGTGGACCAGCCT
>JAOUQY010000042.1:33856-46562 GCA_028566355.1 Doras micropoeus | reverse complement strand
CATCTCCACATCATTGCATTCAGTTTTTATTCACAATTTGTTTAGTGTCCCAACTTTTTTGGAATCCGGGTTGTACAGACCTCTCTCATCTTTCTAAGTAGAAGAACTTGCACAATCAGTGGCTGACTAAATACTTTTTTGTCCCACTGTATATTGTTCGAGATACTGGATTTCTGATTTTCATGAGCTGTAAGGCATAATGAAAAAAATTAACAAAAAAAGGTTGGAAATATGTTGCTTCATATGTAATGAATATAAAATACGCCAGTTTACCTTTTTCATATTAAATTATGAAAAATTTTTACTTTTTCCCCACTATATTCTAATTTTTTGAGATGCACTAGTATATACAATGTCATAGTGACATGGCCCTGAAGTGGCTCTATAGTTTGTAGGTTTGCGAGTTGAACCTGCTCTGAACCAGCACTAGCATCAGCTCAGCACTAGCACTTAGTTCGCATTGAAGGAAAAGGGGTATCAGTAATTGTCAGTACCTCACAGTACCCCTCAGTAAGTCTTGGTACTTCTCAGTACACAACAGTACATTTCAGGAACCCTCAGTACCTCTTCGTAACCCTCAGTACCGCTCAGTACCCTGCATTACATCCCAGTACCCTACAATAAAACTTATTAACTCTGTGTGTGTGTGTGTGTGTGCATGTGACAGAGCGAGCGAGAGAGAAAGAAAGAGAGAGATGTCCATTTGGACAGAGATGATAAGCTCTTCCTCAGGAAGTTATACTGCACAATGACGATTTCCTGTAAGGAAGAGGAAGTGCTGCACACACACAGTGCTGTTTTCTCTCATTCAGTAAGTTTAAGGCATCGTCCCCCCAACACCCACAGATATAGTGTGTGTGTGTGTGTGTGTGTGTGTGTGTGTGTTTATGTGAGAGAGAGAGAGAGCGAGAGAGAGCGAGAGTGCGAGAGAGAGATTGATTCCCAAATCATACTTTCTCACAAAAATAAACAGAGAGCTGTGGACCATATGACTGTATGGAAAGAAGCAAATAAGAAAAACTGTGGTGAAGGACATGGGCAGTGAGAATCGCCTGCTCCGCATAGAGATCTGGAGGCAGCAGTAGCATGCGGTCACAGGTGCAGACAAAAAGAGATAAATCTAGGGGAAATGTCACTGTACAACAACATAATGTGACTGTTTCTGGTAGGCTTGGTGAATCTACAACTGTGCTTTTACAGTTAGCCCACAGCCTCGCTTCACATTAGTAATTTTTATTACACCTGCTACTGATGCTAGAACATGCTGTTAAAAACATCCAAATAAATGTCTTTGCAAGATTTTGTACATGCAAATAAGTGGATGCCAAAAATTAAACCTTATATTTATTCTTTTTCTTTAAAAGCCCCAATAACCTATAGATATGAGCTGCCACTGACTGGAGGTATAATGAAAAATAACATTGCTACATTTACACTGTGTGTCCTCAGGAAACATGTCACAGTTGTGTTTATATTTTGGTGTTTGTAACACCTGTTATGTTTTGACATGACAAATAAGTATTTATAGAAGTGTTATTATTGTGTTAACATTTTTTCTTCGCTCTGTCACACTAATAGATGGATGATAAACTGGATTAAGCAATTTGCATTTTGCAAATGCATGTGATAAGTGCTGAAATTTTATTTCTTTAAATTTAACTTAGCTGTTTCACAGCACTGTTCATGCTGCATGTCGTAGAGGAGTTCACTTAACTCATTTAAAAATATCAGAGCCTCTCTCACCTCACTGGACCTTTCGCACTGCACAAGTCTCATAGATAAAGTCCACAGAGAGTAATTACTGACTGCCAAAATGAGACATGGACTGGATAATCTGGGCTGAAACAGTGTAATTTGCACTAGGATTTAGGACATATCCAGGTAAGCACAGACCTCATGACACACCATAAATTGTTAAACTCTCACTGATACAGTGTGGGTCGTGTAACACAGACGACTCACTGCCCAGTGGGAGACTTGCAACCCCCCCACAGCACTCAGCCATGCATGACTCCAAACCCCATTTCACAGCTAACATTCTCTTTTACAGCCCTGTATGTGTGTGTGTGTGTGTGTACACCAAGTTTTATATCTTTGTGGGGACCAAAAGTCCCCACGAGGATAGGAATATCTGATATTTTTTACCTTGTGGGGACATTTTGCTGGTCTCCGTAATGAAAGTGTGTTTTTTTTTTGTTATTGGTTTTAACAAAAATTAAGATTAGGGTTAGCATTAATTAGCTGTAGTCAATGGATTAGCCATTATGTCAATGGAAAGTTCTCACAAGTATAGAAAGACAAATGTGTGTATGTGTGTGAGGGAGAGGGAGACACTGTGCTTCTGGTGTTGATAATGTTATCACTTTAATCCACATTGATCTTCTCAGAAAGAGAGAAACGAGTAGGTCAGCGCTGTGACGTTTTGTATTGTGATGTCTGCTTCCTGAACCACAGGGCAGTTGAATTCTCGCATCTGATTGGTGTATTATTTTTGTATAACAGCATGACTTGGACAGTAGCTTCGGCTGTAATGTAAGCAATAGGTTCAATTGAAAAGCAGGATTTTAAACAAAGGTTAACCAATAATCGATGATGTGATGTGTTTTTGTTAGGAGACTTTTTTTTTTTTTAACAATTATGGAATACAGCTCCACTGTCAGGGCTTCCTTATAGTCATAGTTTCCCAGCTCAGAAAAGTCTTCAGGACAGAGGTATTTACACTTCCCGAGTTCTTGCTAAAATCAAAAGTTTTGTTTTGAGAGAGAAAGAAAAGGAGAAGCTGCTGAAGAGTGACTGTTTATCACGGCTATTATATAAATAAGAACAGGAAACAACTTTAAAAATTAGCCGTAAACGGTTATGTGTGACATGTTGTTCATTAATAAAATAAATATTGTAATTGTTGGCAAATCACTGTAGTGTAAGTGATATGTGGTTATACAAAAATAATGCACTTTGGGATGATAAAACTAACTCCACTTTCGCAACTTTGCATATAATTTGTATCAATGCTTTTTAACACTTATTTCTGCTCTCAGTTTCTTCCTCTATTTATTAACCTTATGTCACAGTGTTTCAGCACACTAAAGTTTTTACAGCCAAAGTAGTCTGTTACTGAGGTGCTGAGACTGTGCTAGTTCTGTGTAGGATAGCGCTGGTAGAATTGGGCCATTGATTCCTGTAAGACTGAGCTGTCAGTTCCTATAGTACTGAGCCATCGGTTCCTTACAACTTGGTCGTCGGCTATTGTAGGACTGAACAGTTGGCTGCTGTAGAACTGAGCTGTCGAATCTTGAACAGCTTAGCCATCAGGTCCTGTAGAACTGAACCATCAGGTCCTAAACAACTTGGCTGTCAGCTAGTGTAGAACTGGGCGTTGGCTCCTGGAGTAAATTGTACTTCTTCTGTTGGACCTTTTTGGTAGTATAGTCAGTGTTGACAGCAGTTCCTAAAAACTTGGAAATTGGGTGGTTCCTCCTGAAGTCCCTCATCAACTCCACAGTTCTGATTGTGTTGAGCAACAGAAGTTCAGTTCAGCTTCTGTCTGTATGCAGATTCATCTCCATTTCAGGTGATTTCATACTTAATCAGTTCAACAAAGGACTGGTTGGAGGTGGCTAGTTTAGAGAGAGGAGAGCACTGGGGAGAACGCACATCCCTGCAGAGTTCCAGATTTGACTTTCACAAGCCTCAGCTGGCAGGTACACTGTGGTGGAACAGTAAGGTGTGAAATAATGAGGGAATGATTTTATTAAACACTACTGATGATTTTATTAAGGCCAATGCAGTCCATTACAATCCACTAACCCTTTGTGTTTATTTATCCTCACTCACCTTTAACATTTTAACACACAATGTGTCTCTTTTCTCCATCTCAGTGCTGATGGTGTTTTTCTAAAACCTTTTAACCTGTGTGTTTGTGTTTGTGTTTTTTGTATGTGTGTGTGCGCATGTGTGTGTGTGAGTGTGTGTGTGTAATGAGTTTACCAGGTGTCCCTTGGGGAAACACACTCTCACACACGTGCTCTCAGCCACTCTTAACCTCTTTACCCACTCATATGTTTATTTAGTAAAGATTAGGAGTGTAAAAGCCCTGCAGCCAGAGAGAGACGGGGAGAGAGAGTGTATGTGTTATGGGGTGGCAGGAAATGTCCAGACTGCTGTCTTACCACTTCCTGCTTGGTGATCTGTGGCAACTGTCCTTCTCGGCTTACATTGCTTGTGCCTGTTTCTCCTTTACACATCAGGAAGATCAGGAGGACATTTCTGTCCACACAAACCGCTTGTCATCTTGAGACTGGACTACTGCAACTCTGATGCTCATCTACAACACCAAAAATGGACCAGCGTTAAGCACTTATCATAACCCGCACTGTCTTGCGAACCCCATTTATCTAGTACTGCCTAACATCCCACCATCTCTCAGGGTACAAGGAAGACCTGCATTAAGGCTTTTCTCTGTTCTGGAACCTAGGTGGAGGAATGAACATCCCCTGACTAGAGAACAGCTGTGTCACTGGCTTTCTTCAAGCAATGACTATGCCGAACTCTTCACTTGAATTAGCACTTCTATTTAAAAAAATGAATAATCATGAGTGGCGCAACCGCAATGTGTTCGCCCTTCATCCAGAGATCGCTAGATGATAGTAGATATTTCCCAGTTCACTGTGAATAGTACATGTGGCCATTTTTATTAATGGTCACAGCAGTTTGCATATGAAACTGATCACCAGTTTAAGTGTTATGTACGTGTGCTGGTTTCTGTCTTTAGACAGCTGTGTTGTTTATAAGCTTGGGGATACTTGCAGTCAGCTGAGACTGACAAAGTCATTTAGATTAGTGATAGTTGACAACTGGCTACATTTTAGCTTAACAGTGTGTAACTCATCTGAACTGTGTTTCAGCTGATTAACAGCTCAGATTTATTCTCTCATGGGGCTGATCCAACTGATCAGCATTATTGTGTTTTTTATTTGTGTGTGTTCATTGTGTTTATTGTGTTGTTTGTGTGTCTTTATTAACAGCCCATGTGTGGAGCAGGGAATGGGTGATGAGTTCAACCTGATGGATCACTCTGATCTCTACATCCTTGACTTCTGTAAGTGCGCACTACAAGAAAGTGCACTTCCTCTGTACACTCTGTTGATTTTAAACTGCCTCTTTCTGGCTGACTTTCTTTCTGTCTCTCTGTCTAAATATTATAATAAAATACTAGACATACCCCTTTCAACTGGAACTAAGGGGCTGATCCCAACTCCTGAAAAACCACCTCACACCACAATCCCCAATCCATCAAACTTTACACTTGGCACAATGCAGTCAGACAAGTACCGTTCTCCTGGCAACTGCCAAACCCAAACTGGTCTCATCAGATTCCCAGATGGAGAAGCGTGATTCATCACTCCAGAGAACACGTCTCCACTGTCTAGAGTCCAGTGGCGGCATGCTTTACAGCATTGCATCAGTCGCTTTGCATTGCGCTTGGTGATGTAAGGCTTGGATGCAGATATGAGCTAATATGAAGGCCACATAAATAAGGTCTGTAGTGATTGACTCTGCAGAAAGTTGGCAAGTTGGAAAACGTAAAGCAATATGTCTTGAAAACAGAAAATGCACAACAAAACAAATGAGAAACAAGTGGCTGGAAACTGGAGTCAATGTCTGTGACCAAACTAAAAGAAATAGTATTTACATACAGAAAAGCCAAAGGAAAGCCATCATTAACACCTACACAGAAAAGAACAAGGTTATAGTGGGCTTAAAAAAAAACAATGGATGGAAGTGATCTTCAGTGATGAATCACACATCTGCATTGGGCAAGGTGATGATGCTGGAACTTTTGTTTGGTGACTGCCTGAAGAAAACATGTACATTTCCAGTCATTGATGATATGGGCCTGCATGTCAGTCATTACATCTTCAATAAATGCCAAAGTCTACATTGAAATTTTGGACACTTTTCTTATTCCACAATTTGAAAGGATGTTTGGTGGTGATGACTTAATTTTTCAAGATGATATTGCACCTTGCCATAGGGCAAAGGATGTGAAAAGTTTCCTTCAAGAAAGATATATAATGTCAATGCTATGTCCTACAAATAGTCCGGATCTCTGGTGGAAATTGAAGAAAATGGTCCATGACAATGCTCAAAGCTGATCTGGCAACAGCAATAAGAGACAGATGGAGTCAGACTGATGAATACTGTTTGTCATTAGTTAAGTCCATGCCTCAGAGAATTCAAGCTGTTAAAAGCCAGAGGTGGTGCCACAAAGTACTAATGGTGAAGTGTTTTTCTCATGGTTCCATAATATTTTCCTCAGAATTGACTGATTTCCATATTCTTTTCCTCTACATGATCTAAAAAAAGCAATTTTGACTGACTACAACAATTATATTTCTTTTTTTTATTGTTTCTTCATGCCAGAAGGTTGGAATTTTGAAAAAAAAGATTTTTTTGGAATGTCGCTATGATTTGTTATTTTCTACAAAATTAAACAATTGAAAGAACATCCTCCAATAGTGGTGATTCCATAATTTTTGCCAGGGGTTATATTTGCTAGTGACGTGCAAGATTTTTGTTTGAACATTATTCACTAGGTGGCACTACTCCATGAATTAATTGTAATGAGCTAGGGTAATCCACCTCCTAGAGACCAACTTGCCATAAAAAGCTCATAAATTTTAGCAGAACGGTTTTCAAGTTATTCCCCAAAAATTGCTTTGAGGTTACCCCACTCAGTGGGAGCTAGCATGAAGGGCAATGCATACCTAGGGACCAAGTTTTGTATGGATTGGTAATGTCTCACTATATATCAAGAAAACATTGGTATGAATGATATGACTGTTATTGTAACATTATGTATGATGTATATAGGATTATGTGTAATGTAGACATAAATGTTGTAATATACAATATAATGGTAGCATTTCATACAATATAATGGTAGCATTTCATATTTATCATATTATCGATAAATTTATTTTTTATTATGATGTGATTATGCAGCAATCGCATATTGTTATCCACAAGTTTGCTATTATTATTACAAATCCCATTTCCAGAAAAGTTGGTCCAATTTGTAAAAATGCATCTGAAATAAAAACTGAAATCTGTAATCTGTTGATTCACTTGAAGCTTTATTTAACAGTCAAAAGGAGAAAGGAAAGAAAAGGGCGGGAGCCGCTGCTGAATGTGCATGACCGTAGAGCCCTCAGGCGGTATTGTTTGAGAAACCATCATACTACTGTGATGTGCTTAGCCACATGGGCTTGGGAGTACTTTGGAAAATGATTGTCACTTAACACAGTCTGCCACACCATCAAGAAATGCAACCTAAAACTAAAAAAAAATAAAAATTAAACAGTATAATTAAAATAAAGGTTATGTGACACAGTGGAAAACATGCCCCATGCCAGCTTTTTTTGAGTGTGTTACAGGCATGAATTTCTAAATTAGTTTATATTTATCCTTGTCCTTTTGTCTGTTAAATAAAGCTTCATGTGAATTAACACATTATAAATTTCAGTTTGTATTGCATTTTAAGAAATGGTTTTATTATGATGATGATTATGATTAGTAGTATTATTATTATTACACTGCACCATTCTCAGGACATCAACATCATTACAACGACTCAGGTCCGTCCTAATGCCATGTAGCAGGCTTGTATACAGCTTTTTGTTTTACTTCTCAGTTTATTTTTACTAGCTTTTCTAATCACTTAATTTTCCCATAGACAGTCACTATGGGGAGACTGTACAGTCATGGCCAAAAGTTTTGAGTCTGAGACAAATTTTGGGTTTCACAAAGCTTGTTGCTTCAGTGATAAGTTTTTTTTTTTAACTTTTATTGACAAATACATCAAGTTATGCAAAGAATGTCAATATTTACAGTGTTGACCTTTCTTTTTCAAGACTGCAATTTGCCTTGGCATGATGGATATCAGCTTCTGGACCAAATCCTGATTGATGGCAGCCCATTCATGCCTAATCAATGTTTGGAGTTTATCACAATTTCTGTGTTTTTGTTTGTCCACCTAGTTTTTGAGGATTGACCACAGGTTTTCAATGGGATTGAGATGTGGGGAGTTTCCTGGCCATGGACCCAAAATTTATTGATTTATTCACCGAGCCACAAAGCAATGGTGACTGCATATGTTTCCTTGGAGGTAACCAAGGTTAACAGAGGAAGACGATGCTTTCAAGCACGACCATTTTTTTAAAGAAACCTCTCTGCTCTTCTAATTCAAGCAGCATGACAGAGTGATATCAGCTGCATAACAGACCTGAGCTAACAAGGTGGTGTTAGCATGTCATTTTGTGGCCGGGCTGAAATACAGTGGAAATGTTTTTTTTGTGATTAAGTTAATTTTCATGGCAAGTAATGACTTTGCAATCAATGCAATTCATCTGATCACTCTTCATAAGAATCTAGCATCAGTCTCAAAATGTTTGACCACGACTGTATGATATGGTTATGCTAAGGATGTGTTTTGGAGAGCTCCAGAAATTGTGTAGCTGGTTTACTGCCAAAGAATGTGTTGTTTTTGGATGCAGGGACAAAACAAAAGCATAAATTCGAGTGAAGTTAGTCATCAATGTTCAGGGATAGTGAGTTTAGTAGGAGCTTGAATGAGTTGGATGACGAGTGGATTATTCTTATTCACATGATAACTATACGGTAAATCAGCTGTTGTTACTGGCTTATTACAAGGCAAGAACATGCATAAAGTTTGCCAAAGTGACAGTTTGGGTTGTTTACTCTGACCACGGGGATACAAGAAGATGGTATACTCACTCTTCTCTGCTGCTGATGACCTGCTAGAAGGCCAAGCATTGCCCTGTTTGTAACCTCTCGTCACAGTTCAATAGTTTATCAAACCTTTTTCTCCTCTCTAAAATGTTGTACAGCCTGCATGTTTAGAGTAGTCTACTTTGAGTTCTGCTCAGTGGGCACATCATAAAACTGTGTAAGGGGCTACTCTAATATGCATGTTGCAGCCAGCAATATGCTACCAAAGCAGCTAATTTTGTAAATAAACTTCTTTTTAAAACTTTTTTTTCTCTATAGTATCATTATAATTAATCCTATTCTTTTTTATTATTAGATGTTAGTTAGAGAGTTTACATGAGTCTTTTGGCTCTGTTTGCGCATTGCTTATATGTGAAAAAATATGTGATTTTCTGAATCATTGCACTGCTGACACACGACTGAATGATTGGATAACTGCATTAATGTGTTCCTAATAAATTGGACAGTGAGTGTTTGTGGACAGTAAAATTTCTGGCAGCCCAGAATGAGAATCTGGGGCAGACTGACCCACAGTGCATTGTTGAAGACTGGACCAGGTGTTTTTTTATGTTCTTCAGCTGTCCAGCTTTTATTGAGACTGTACCTACGATTGCCTCAGATTCTTGTTCCCATTTACATTAAGATTTGGTGTTTTGGGCATAGAAAGATGAGGCTATCATCAGGCTATCTACGCATCTTGGTTGCAAAGAGTTAGTATTTGAGTTACTATAGATATTCTGGCATCTCTGGACGCAATCTGTGTAAAGTCTAGAGATTGTTGTATGTTGAAATCCCAGAAGAGCAGCAGTTTCTGAATACTCGAACCATCTCTCCAGGTACCAACTTCCATGCTATGATCAAAGTCACAGAGATTACACTTTTTCTTCATTCTGATGTTTGATAGCATTTAACTGAAGCTCTTGAGCTACTTCTGTGTGATTTTATGCATTGTGCTACCATTAGATTATTGGCTGATTAGATAACTGCATGAATGTACAGGTCTTCCTAATAAAGTGAACAGTGAGTATAGGTGGTATGTGTGCACCCAGGAGATGCTGAACTGATGTTGAGTGTATCAGTATAGTAATGTCTCACCGCCCACCTTATTAGTAACACGAACACCTGCTCGTTAATGCAGTTATCCAGTCTGCTAATCATTTGGCAACACCAGTTAATGCATCAGGATAAGGGAAAAAGTGTGATTGCTGTAACTTTAACTGTGGCATAGTTGGGCCGGAAAGGCTGGCTTCAGTATTTATATAACTCCTGGGATTTTCATGCACAATAGTCCCTAGAGTTTACACAGAATGGTGAAAAAACAAAAATCATCCTGTGAGCAGAGGGTCTGCAGGCTGATAAAATAGAGCAGAGTAGAATGAACAGACTGGTCTGAGCTGACAGAAAGTCAGTAGTAACTTGAATAACTTTACAACTGTGATGAGCAGAAAAGCATCTCAGCATGCACAACACATCAAACCTTGAGGTGGATGGACTACAACAAAAGAAGACTACATTAGGGTCTGCCTCTGTAATCCAAGTACAAGAATATGTGGCCGTAATGGGCACAGACTTACTTAAACTGGATAGCTGAGGAATAGAAAAAAAATCACCTGATCTTTTCCCAGTCTTCAGCTGTCAATTTTCAGCAACTCCAAGCCCATGATAGCCTCAGATTCTCATTCATTACTGACAGGAGCAGAGCCTGACGTGTACTTCTGCTGTTGTAGCTCATCCACCTCAAGGCTTGATGTTTGTGTACAGGTGTTCCTAATTAAGTGAGCAGTAAGTATATATAGCTGAATAACAACATCTCTATTATCACCACATTACCATACTGATAGTCACTCAGCATTAATGCAGCCTCTCCTCTGCAGGGACAGGGGTGCACACACAGCAGATACACACTTTCTTCTTTATTGCAATTTTTCTTCATTCTAATGTTTGATGTGAGCATTAACTGAAACTATTGTACTTTATCAGCATGGTTTTATGCATTGTGCTGCTGCCACATGATTGGCTTGATTAGATAAGTGCATGAATGTGTAGATGTTCCTAATAAAGTGAATGGTGAGTGTATGTGTGTTGTTTTATAGTTTTTTCAACATAATTGTCATAATTATGTCACAATTGCCTGTACGATGTTTTAATTCCCATGCTTGATCTGTGCAGTTACAGTTGGCAGACTAGTCACAATCATGTTCACGTTTTCTTGTAAAAATGCATCTTTAGTTTGAAATGAAATTCATGGTCTCATGAGAAAAAAGAGGACAAAGAGAGAGTTGTAAAATAAAATAGCTTAGTCTTTTGAATTGTGTTTTTATAGTGTAATTATTATTTTGTCCACATAGTAAAGTGTTTTTCTGTAAAAGTATCTGTAAAACTCGGGTGACATTGGACAGAGGACTGAATTCTGGTTAATGATGTTTAAAATTTTATTTTTGCAGAACAGTATTTATATTATTTAAATGTCCATTGTCTTTGTTAATGTACACAATATTCTGATAATTGCAACAAAAAGATAAAATTTTTTCTTTTAATTTGACCCTACTGTTAAAGTGCACTGAAGCTCCTGCTAATGTTTTTACTTGAGTAGATCACATTTTAAATCACAAATCAGGCTCATTACCTTTTACACCAAGGACAGTTCAAAGCCAAATAACTTTAGCAGCATAAATGTCAGAGTTCGCAAGACGTATTACAATTTTCTCAGAAAAAGTGTGTGTGTGTGTGGTATACAGTTATAAAAGTGAAATGATTTATAATTGCATTATCCTGTGTCACCCAGATGAGGATGAGTCTGGTTACCCTCAAAACGCTTCCTCTAAAGGATTCTTATTTATATCATCTCAGAGAGTTTTATTTCACCACTGTTGCCTCTGGCTTGCTCATTAGGGAGAAATCTATAAATTTACAATTTATATTCAGAATTTACTTATTTCTGAAAAGATGCTTTATGACTGTCTGTTGTCTGCTTTATGAATGTCTGTTGTTAAAAGCAGTATACAAATAAATTTGAATAGAATTTTGTGTAAAACTATGAAATTAATACCTTTTGCATTTTTATTTTCCTGTTGCTTTAAAACTGGTTGTTTTTTAGTCTAATTTTAATATTTTAAATTTTAGGTCCAAATCTGAAGACTTTATGCAAATTAGCTGTGATACAGTACAGTCTGGAACAATCAGGACTGCCACATGACATCAGGTAAGACGTGCACACGCGCACACACACACACTTACCTTTCTGCCTTTGGTGTGTATGAAGTATGTGTGTGGGTATGGGGATCTCATTGACTTCTGTTGCTCCCCAGAGCACCTTGTACCATCAGATGCTTAGACCCCATCCACACAACAATGGAATGTTTTGACCCAGAGATTTTTTCTGGGCAGGTTCAAAAAGTTTTGCATCTACACGGCAACTTTCTAGAACATTTCCACATACACATAGGATTGCAAAAACAAGTAATAGTGCTGTGGTGTGTGCTGGCAGCATAATGTAAATATACCACAGAAGAATGCTATGAGCCTGTGCATTACTCAAGCTCCCGACCCACAACCCACTGACTGTAGCCTGTATAGCCATGGCATCCATAAGAGATTTATCTTAAAAGTAAGACATTTTCTTATTTAGTGCAGGTTTTTAAAAGGGCATGCATTTATGTAGACAAGGTTTTGCATGGGCCACTGCAGTGTTGCACTATTTTTTTTGGGCCCATACGATAGCATAACACATTGATTACAGGGCTTAGCATATTGTATCTTAGCCTTGTGTCTGGCTCTAGGCTACCTAAATAAAAATTTGAATTATTCCAAATTGTGTTCTTTACTAGTTGAATAGCAGTAAAACAAGTAACCTTTCTTTAAAGACGTGACCCCCCCCCCCCCCCTCTCTCTCTCTCATGCACACGAATGCATGCAA
>JAOUQY010000039.1:4359-15574 GCA_028566355.1 Doras micropoeus | reverse complement strand
CGGGGGGAGCCCATAATTGCGTAGAAAATTACTCGTAGGCTGTAGACTGCAGTAAAGGATGTAGCGATGAGTGTTAGGATCAGGGCCCAGGCGTTTAGGTGGGAGGTGTTGAGGGCTTCGATGATTGCGTCTTTTGAAAAGAACCCTGTTAGGAAGGGTATGCCGGTTAATGCAAGGCTGCCAATGATCAGGCAGGAGGAAGTAAATGGTATTAGTTTAAGTAACCCTCCTATTTTTCGGATATCTTGTTCGTCATTTAGGCTGTGGATAATTGATCCAGAGCATAGAAATAGCATAGCTTTGAAGAAGGCGTGGGTGCAAATATGTAGGAAGGCTAGTTGGGGCTGGTTTAGTCCAATAGTGACTATTATAAGGCCCAGTTGGCTTGATGTTGAGAATGCTACGATTTTTTTGATGTCGTTTTGAGTTAGAGCGCAGGTGGCGGTGTAAAGGGTGGTTAGGGCTCCTAGGCATAGGCAGATCGTTAGGGCTAGTTGGTTATTTTCTATTAAGGGGTGCAGTCGGATTAATAGGAAAATGCCTGCTACTACTATTGTGCTTGAATGGAGTAGGGCGGACACTGGGGTTGGGCCTTCCATGGCTGAAGGAAGTCATGGGTGTAATCCAAACTGTGCGGATTTTCCGGTGGCTGCCAGAATGATGCCTATTAGTGGCAGGGTTATATCAAAGTCTTTGGAAAGTAGAAAGATTTGTGGGATTTCTCATGAGTTTATGTTTATTGCGATTCATGCAATGGCGAGGATTAAGCCTACATCTCCAACTCGATTATAGATGACTGCTTGGAGGGCTGCTGTGTTGGCGTCGGCTCGTCCGTGTCATCATCCAATTAACAGGAAGGACATGATGCCTACTCCTTCTCATCCGATGAAGAGTTGGAACAGGTTGTTGGCGGTAACCAGGATAATTATTGCTACTAGGAATAGTAGTAAGTATTTGAAGAAGCGGTTTAGGTAGGGGTCGGAGTGTATGTATCATGATGCGAATTCTAGGATAGATCATGTGACATATAGAGCAATTGGGGTGAAGATTAGTGAGTAGTGGTCGAATTTAAAGCTAATGTTGATGTCAAAGTTTATAATGTTTATTCAGTTTCAGGAGGTGATAATACTTTCTGTTCCTTGGTCTAGAAAGATGGCTAGTGGGATTATACTAATAAAGAATGCAGTACTTACTGCAGTTTTGACTTGTTTTAGGGCTCAGTCCTGGGATAGGGGCTTGGGGTTGAGTGTTATGATTAGTGGCCAAATTAGGATGGTTAGTATCAGTAACAGTGTTGTGGTCATAATGATGTTTACCATAGCTGCTACTTGGAGTTGCACCAAGAGTTTTTGGTTCCTAAGACCAACGGATGAACTATTATCCTTTAGAAGCTTGAAGGTAGGGCGAATGAGCCATGGAATTTAACCATGGGGGTAGGGATTAGCAGTCCTTACTGCTTCTATGCCTCTTTCGGTGGATAAGGGGAGTTTAACCTCTATTTTTAGAACCACAATCTAATGTTTTGCATTAAACTATATCTACAGTATCATCAGCCTCATATGATTTCGGGCTTGGTAATGAGTAGGATGACGGGGAGCAGGTGTAGTGTTATTAGTAAATGTTCTCGTGTATGGAAGGGTTGTAGGTTAATAATGTGTTGGGGAGTGGGCCCTCGTTGAGTTATTAGGAAGAGGTACAGGGAGTAGGCTGCTGTGATTAAAGTGCCTGCTCCTGTAAGGAGCAGAGTTCATGGTGATCAGTTGAATATTGCTGTGATGATTACAAGTTCTCCTATTAGGTTAGGTATTGGGGGCAGGGCTAGGTTTGCTAGGTTTGAGATGAATCATCAGACGGCTGTTAGTGGGAAAATCACTTGGAGACCTCGGGCGAGAAGCATGGTTCGGCTGTGAGTTCGTTCATATGTTGTATTGGCCAGACAGAACAGTGCGGAGGAGACTAGACCGTGGGCAATTATTAGTACAAGAGCTCCGGTAAAGCCTCATGGCGTTTGGATGAGGATGCCTCCTGCTACTAAGCCTATATGGCTTACGGAGGAGTAAGCGATTAGTGATTTTAGGTCTGTTTGTCGTAGGCAAATGGATCCTGTTATGATGACGCCTCATAGGGCTAGCACAATGATTGGGTATACTAGGTCTTTTGATAGGGGGTCTAGGACCACTATTATTCGTATTATGCCATATCCTCCTAGTTTTAGTAGAATTGCTGCTAGTACTATTGATCCTGCTACTGGGGCTTCTACATGAGCTTTTGGGAGTCATAGGTGAACGCCATATAAGGGTATTTTTACTAGGAAAGCAATTAGGCAGCCTGCTCATCAAATTTTATCCCCTCATGAGTCAAGAATTATTGGATGGGTGTATTGAATAATTAGTATTGAGAGTGTATTTGTGTTTTGGTGTAGTAATAGTAAGGCTACTAGTAGTGGGAGGGAGCCTGCTAGCGTATAGAATAGGAAATATGTTCCTGCACTTAGGCGTTCAGCTTGATTGCCTCATCGGGTGATGATAATTAGGGTGGGGATAAGGGTTGCTTCAAATATAACGTAAAATATGATGATTTCGGTTGCTCCAAATGCTATGATTAGGAAAGTTTGTAATGATGCTAGGAGGGTAATGTAGCTTCGTTGCCGGGTAATTGGCTCTGTTTTAATGTGGTTTTGACTAGCAAGAATTATAAGGGGGAGAAGTCAGCATGTAAGCACTAATAGGGGAGTTGAGAGGGGGTCTGTGCCTATATAAAGGTTGGAGGAGGATCATCCAGTGTCTGATGGCCATTTGATTCAGGTAAGGCTTATTATGGCAATAATCAGGCTTTGTGCTGCTGAGGTGGTTCAAAGTCATTTAGGGGTGGACAGTCAGATTGTGGGGAATAGCATAATTGTTGGGATTAGGATTTTTAACATTGTAGCAGGTTTAGGGCTTGCAGTCGATCTGTTCCGTGGGTTCGGGCGGTGGCAACTAGAAGGGCTAGGCCTGCACTGGCTTCGCAGGCTGAAAAGGCTAGTAGTAGGATGGTGGCTGCTGAAAGAGTTGTTGATTCTAGTTGTAGTGCTCATAGGGCCAGGGCAATAAATAGGGATAGTATTATTCCTTCTAAGCATAATAGGGCGGACATGAGGTGGGTGCGGTGGAAGGCCAGACCTATGAGCCCTAGAGTAAATGAGGAGGCAAAGCTAAAATATACTGGTGTCATAAGGGGGTCACGGACTTAAACCGTGGTTTTCTGAGCCGAAATCAGAGGTCTTGGTTTGGACTAACCCCCTATTCAGCTCATTCAAGGCCTCCTTGTAGCCACTCATAGATTAGGCCTAGGGTTAGTAGAATTAGAATTGTTGCGGCACATAATAGGGTAAGGGTGGGGTCTAATAGTTGGTTTGCTCATGGCAGTGGTAGAAGTAGTGCAATTTCTAGATCAAATAGTAGGAATAGGATAGCCACTAGAAAAAATCGCAGGGAGAAGGGGAGTCGTGCTGAGCCCAGGGGGTCAAAGCCACATTCATAGGGGGAGAGTTTTTCTGCATCGGGGTTTATTTGGGGTAGTCAGAATGATACTAGGGCTAAGAGTATTGATAGGGCCATTGAGATAAATAGTATTGTAGTAACTAGATTCATTATCTTTCCTTGGGGTTTAACCAAGACCAGGTGATTGGAAGTCACTCGTACTAGCGTTGATACTAGAAAGATATGAGCCTCATCAGTAAATAGAGACGTATAGGAAGAGTCATACAACATCTACGAAATGTCAATATCAGGCGGCCGCTTCAAAGCCGAAGTGGTGGTTTGAGGTGAAGTGGTATTGGACTTGTCGTAAGAAGCAGACAGCAAGGAAGGAGGAGCCAATAATTACGTGTAGTCCATGGAAGCCAGTTGCTACAAAGAAGGTTGAGCCATAGACACCGTCGGCGATGGTAAAGGGGGCTTCATAATATTCTATGGCTTGAAGGGCAGTGAAGTATAAGCCTAGTAAGATTGTTAGGGCTAGGGATTGGATTGCTTGTTTGCGCTCTCCTTCTATTAGGCTGTGGTGGGCTCATGTTACTGTTACGCCAGATGCTAATAGCACAGCGGTATTTAGTAGTGGGACTTCAAATGGGTCTAATGCTGTAATTCCAGTAGGAGGTCAGCATCCCCCTAGTTCTGGGGTGGGTGCTAGGCTGGAGTGATAAAAGGCTCAGAAGAATCCGAAAAAGAATAGTACCTCTGAGGTGATGAATAGGATTATTCCGTATCGCAACCCTTTTTGTACGGGAGGTGTGTGATGTCCTTGGAAGGTTCCTTCTCGAATAATGTCTCGTCATCATTGATATATCGTTAGTAGTAGTAGTACAAGTCCTAGTGTTAGAAGGGTTATTGAGTGGAAGTGGAACCAGATTGCTAGTCCGGATGTTATTAGGAGAGCAGCTACTGCGCCGGTAAGAGGCCATGGGCTTGGATCAACCATATGATATGCATGTGCTTGGTGGGCCATTAAACGTTTTCTTGTAAGTATAAGCTTAGTAGTAGTACAAATACATAGGCTTGAATAACAGCTACGGCTACTTCTAGAAGTGTTAGTAGGAGTAAGAGGATAGCAGTAAGGGCTGCTACTGTGGGTATTATAGGCAGGAGGGTGATTGTTGCGGTTGAGATTAGTTGGATTAGAAGGTGGCCAGCCGTAAGATTGGCTGTGAGTCGTACTCCTAGTGCGAGGGGGCGGATAAATAGGCTAATGGTTTCGATAATAATTAGTACTGGAATTAGAGGGATAGGAGTTCCTTCTGGTAGAAGGTGGCCTAGGGCTACAGTTGGTTGGTTTCGCATACCAATAATTACGGTGGCAAGTCATAGTGGTACAGCTAGTCCTATGTTTAGGGATAGTTGAGTTGTTGGGGTAAATGTATATGGCAATAGTCCTAGCATATTTAATGTGAGGATGAAAATTATTAAGGAGGCCAAGATTATTGCTCATTTGTGTCCCCCTTGGTTTAAAGGTGTTAGTAGTTGTTGTGTAAAATTTTTAATGAATCAATTTTGTAGGGTAACTAATCGATTAGTTTGGTAGCGGCTGGCTGGAGAAGGGATTAGAACTCAGGGCAGGGCGAGTGCGATGGCAATTAGGGGGATTCCCAGGTGTGTGGGGCTTATAAATTGATCAAATAGGTTTAGTGCCATGGTCAGTTTCAAGTGTCAGATTTAAGTTTTTCAGCAGAGAGTACTGAGACTTCGTTTGTGAATAAGTGATTTAGTACTTTGGGGGGAATTACTGTTAGGAAAATAAGTCATGAGAATACAAGGATTGCAAATCATGGGGCGGGGTTTAATTGGGGCATGTCACTGGAGGTGGTCGGGAATCACCAATTTTTAGCTTAAAAGGCTAACGCTAGACCCTATTTAGCTTTCTAGTGAGGCGTCTTCAAGCATAATAGAGGACCAGTTTTCAAAGTGTTTGAGAGGGACTGATTCTACAACGATTGGTATGAAGCTGTGGTTGGCTCCGCAGATTTCGGAGCATTGTCCGTAGAAGACCCCTGGGCGAGAGGTAATAAATGATGTTTGGTTTAGTCGTCCTGGGACAGCGTCTATTTTAATTCCAAGCGCTGGAACGGCTCAGGAGTGTAGTACGTCTTCGGCTGATACTAAAACTCGGACTGGTGATTCCATAGGGACTACCATTCGGTGGTCTGTGTCAAGTAATCGGAATTGCCCGGGGATTAGGTCTTGGGTTGGTAGTATATATGAGTCGAAGGCTAGATCTTGGTAGTCTGTGTATTCGTAGCTTCAATATCATTGATGTCCCATGGCTTTTACGGTTAGATGGGGGTCGTTGACTTCATCCATTAGGTACAAAATTCGTAGGGATGGCAGGGCGATTATAATAAGAATTACTGCTGGTAGAACAGTTCATACGATTTCAACTTCTTGTGAGTCTAAGATATATTTGTTGGTGAGTTTAGTGGTAACTATTACTAAAATAATGTATAGAACTATAGTACTAATTAGGAAGACAATTATTAAAGCATGGTCGTGAAAATGTAAGAGTTCTTCTATTACAGGGGAGGCCGCGTCTTGGATTCCTAGCTGGGAGGGGTGTGCCATTAAGCTATATAGCTTAAGATACGCAGGATTTTAACCTACAATTTTGCCTTGACAAGGCAAGGTAATATTGTTTTACTAGTATCTTATGGAAGAAAGTGGCAGAGTGGTAATGTGTCTGGCTTGAAACTAGGCGATAGAGGTTCGATTCCTTTCTTTCTTGTTAATTTGTTTGTACTTGTACAAAGGCTGGTTCCTCGAATGTATGGTAGGGAGGGGGACATCCGTGTAGTCATTCTACATTTGTGGAGGTTAATTCAACGGATAGGACTTCTCGTTTGGCGGTGAAGGCTTCTCATAGAATATATAGGAACATTACAACTGCTGTTAGTGAGATTATAGATCCAATTGATGAGATAATGTTTCATAATGAGTAGGCATCTGGGTAGTCTGAGTATCGTCGTGGCATTCCAGCTAGGCCTAGGAAGTGTTGTGGGAAGAAGGTTAAATTAACACCTGCGAATATTGTTCCAAAGTGGATTTTTGTTCAGGTGTCATGCATGGTGTAGCCTGTAAATAGTGGGAATCAGTGTACGAAAGCTCCTATAATTGCAAATACAGCTCCTATTGATAGTACATAGTGGAAATGGGCTACTACATAGTAGGTGTCATGCAGTACAATATCTAGGGATGAGTTGGCTAGTACAATTCCGGTAAGCCCACCTACTGTAAATAGGAAAATAAAGCCAAGGGCTCATAGCATTGGAGTTTCTCATTTGATTGCCCCTCCGTGTAGGGTAGCAAGTCAGCTGAATACTTTAACGCCAGTTGGGATTGCAATAATTATTGTTGCTGATGTAAAGTATGCTCGGGTATCTACATCCATGCCTACTGTAAATATGTGATGGGCTCAGACGATAAAGCCTAGAAGACCAATGGCCATTATAGCTCACACCATGCCCATATATCCAAATGGTTCTTTTTTACCAGCATAGTAGGCTACAATGTGGGAAATCATTCCAAATCCTGGTAAAATTAAAATATACACTTCTGGGTGGCCGAAGAATCAGAATAGGTGTTGGTAGAGGATTGGGTCTCCTCCTCCTGCGGGATCAAAGAATGTAGTGTTTAGGTTACGATCTGTTAGTAGCATTGTAATCCCAGCAGCTAGTACAGGAAGTGAGAGTAGTAGAAGCACAGCTGTGATTAGGGTTGCTCACACAAATAGTGGTGTTTGGTATTGTGAAATAGCTGGAGGTTTCATGTTAATAATTGTGGTAATGAAGTTGATGGCTCCAAGAATGGAGGACACTCCTGCTAAGTGGAGAGAGAAAATGGCTAGATCTACAGATGCTCCAGCGTGTGCAAGATTGCCGGCAAGAGGAGGGTAGACGGTTCACCCTGTTCCTACTCCGGCCTCTACCCCAGATGAGGATAGTAGAAGGAGAAGGGCAGGGGGAAGTAATCAAAAGCTCATGTTGTTCATTCGAGGAAATGCTATGTCTGGGGCTCCGATCATCAGTGGAATTAGTCAATTTCCAAATCCTCCAATTATAACTGGTATTACTATAAAGAAAATTATTACGAAGGCATGGGCAGTGACAATGACATTATAAATTTGGTCATCACCCAATAGGGCGCCGGGTTGGGCAAGCTCTGCTCGAATGAGAAGGCTAAGGGCTGTACCGACTATTCCGGCTCAGGCACCAAAGATTATATATAGGGTGCCAATGTCTTTATGATTAGTTGAGAAAAATCAGCGTGTGACTGTCACAGGTAGGATGGCCGAGGGTTAGGCGGTGGATTGTAGCTCCATGCACAAAGGTTTGAATCCTTTTCCTATCACTGGCCTTGCGGTGTATGACATGTTGGATTGCAAATCCAAAGACGCGGTTTAACTTCCGCCGGGGCTTTCCCCGCCTTTGCCGCCGAGGCGGGGAAAGTAGATGAATGCTCGCTGGCTTGAGCGTCTAGCTGTTAACTAGGAGTTTGTAGGATCGAGGCCTTCTCATCTAGTAAGGCTTTAGCTTAATTAAAGTGTCTGAGTTGCATTCAGGAGATGTGAGATAGAGTCTTGCAAGTCTTATGCAGAGATTAGGAGATTTTCACTCCTACTTAAAGCTTTGAAGGCTTTTGGTCTTGTGTTATCCTAAATCTCTAGTTAATTAATGCTTGTGCTAGTGGGGTAAGGGGTAAAAGTAGCAGAGCAAGAGTTGTAAAAGTGGCCAGGGGGATTGTGTTTTGCGTGTTTTGTAAACGTCATGGGGTGCAAGAATTGTTTGTGCTTGGTGAGGTTGTGAGTGTTATAGCGTAGCATAGTCGTAGGTAGAAGTATAGGCTAAGTAATGCGCTTATTGCTATAATAGTTGCTGTTAGTGGGAGATTTTGTGTAACGAGTTCTTGTAAAATTAGTCATTTTGGTATGAATCCTGTTAGAGGGGGTAGGCCTCCTAGGGATAGAAGTGTTAGGGTGGCAATGGCTGTGATCAGGGGTGTTTTAGTTCAGGTTGTTGTTAGTGTGTTAATTTTTGTAGTGTGTAGTTGTTTGAATGTTAGGAATGTTGCTGATGTTATTATGATATAGGTGATTAGGGCTAGGATAGTTAGTTGGGGTTTGAGTTGGATAATAATGAATATTCATCCTAGATGGGCGATAGATGAGTAGGCTAAGATTTTTCGTAGTTGGGTTTGATTTAGTCCCCCTCATCCACCGATAAGTACTGATAGTAGTCCTAGAATTACTGGTAGTTGGTGGTTGATGTGCGGGGCAATTTGAATAATTAGTGCGAAGGGTGCTAGTTTTTGTCAGGTTGCTATGATTAGTCCTGTTAGCAGGTCTAGTCCTTGTATGACAGGAGGCATTCAGAAGTGTATGGGGGCCAAGCCAATTTTTAATGCTAGGGCTATGATAGTTAGTGTGGTTGCAATTGGGTGGGTAAGGTAGCAGATATTTCATTGGCCTGTAAATCAGGCGTTGGTAATAGTGGCGAATAGGATTGTTGCTGTGGCGGCGGCTTGGGCTAGGAAATATTTGGTGGCGGCTTCTACTGCTCGTGGGTGGTGTTGTTGGGTTATTAGGGGTAGTATTGCTATTGTGTTGATTTCTAATCCCATTCAGGCTAAAAGTCAGTGGGAGCTTATAAATGTCAGGGTGGTTCCTAGACCTAGGCTGGATAGTAGAATTATGGTGATGAAAGGGCTCATTGGTAAGAGAAGGATTTTAACCTACATTTTTGGGGTATGGGCCCAAAAGCTTGATTTAGCTGATCTTACTAGGAAGTGGTGTAATGGAAACACTTGGAGTTTTGATCTCTACGATACGGGTTCGAGTCCCTTCTTTCTAAGGAGCCGGGGGGATTTTAGCCCCCATTAGTCACTCTATCAAAGTGGTCCTTGGGCATTCAGGCACAGCTCCGTTACAGTTGTGGTGGCAGGCCTGTAAATGCGATGGGCAGGGAGGCGTGTCATAGAATAAGGGCTAGTGTCATTGGTAGGAAGTTTTTTCAGACTAGGTGTATTAGTTGATCATATCGGAAGCGTGGGTAGGAGGCACGGACTCATAGGAATAGTATGGATAGTAGTGCGGCTTTTGTTATAATGTTTATTGATGCGAGTTCTGGTGTGTTGGGTGTGTATGTTGCGCCTAAAAATAAAATAGTGGATAATGTGTTTATTATGAGGATGTTGGCATATTCTGCTAGGAAGAATAGTGCGAAAGGCCCCCCCGCATATTCTACGTTAAAGCCTGATACTAGTTCGGATTCTCCTTCTGTTAGGTCAAAGGGGGCTCGGTTAGTTTCTGCTAGTGTGGAGATGTATCATATAGCGGCTAAAGGTCAGGCTGGGAGGAGTAATCAGATTGCTTCTTGGGTTGTATTAAATATTTGTAAGGTAAAACCTCCTGTAAATACGATAGTTGATAGTAAAATTAAGCCTAGGCTTACTTCATAGGAGATAGTTTGAGCCACTGCCCGTAGGGCTCCAATTAGGGCGTATTTTGAATTGGAAGCTCATCCTGAGCCTAGAATTGAGTACACGGCAAGGCTAGACAAGGCTAGGATAAATAGTATGCCCAGGTTTAAGTCAGTTAGTGAGTATGGGATGGGTATTGGTGCTCATAGTAGTATGGCTAAGGTTAGGGCTAATATGGGTGTGGTAAGGAATAGAAATGGGGAGGAGGTTGATGGGCGGACTGGCTCTTTAATAAATAGTTTAACCCCATCTGCGATGGGTTGTAATAGGCCATATGGGCCTACTACATTTGGTCCTTTACGTAGTTGTATGTAGCCTAGAACTTTTCGTTCGATTAGGGTTAGGAAGGCTACTGCTAGTAGTACAGGTACAATGTAGGCCAGGGGGTTGATGAGGTAGGTGATTAGGAGGGCTATCATAATTAAGAGGAGGATTTGAACCTCCGGTTGAAAGGGCTTAGGCCTTTTGCAATTACCGGGCTCTGCCATCTTAATAATCTTATCTTGATTTTTTGGGTTTTGCTCTCCCTTTATTTAATTTAGTTGTTTGCATTAAATAGGGGTGGGGCGTATTTGTAATATGGGCCCCCTTTTTTCGGTCCTTTCGTACTAGGAAAAAGTAGCATTACAGATAGAAACTGACCTGGATTGCTCCGGTCTGAACTCAGATCACGTAGGACTTTAATCGTTGAACAAACGAACCCTTAATAGCGGCTGCACCAATAGGATGTCCTGATCCAACATCGAGGTCGTAAACCCCCTTGTCGATATGGACTCTGAAAGGGGATTGCGCTGTTATCCCTAGGGTAACTTGGTCCGTTGATCGGCGGGTGGCCGGATCTTTATGGTCAGATGTTCTGTGACTTAGAAATGTCTTTCTTGGTTTTAGGGGTGTGGCCCCAGTCCGCATGGGAGCTTTGTTTTCTCCCGTGGTCGCCCCAACCGAAGATATCTATCAGGTTCTACTTGGTTTGGTTTGTGTGCCCTTGGCGTAGTTGATTTTGTATCTTAAGCTCCAAAGGGTCTTCTCGTCTTGTGTTTGTATGCCCGCTTCTGCACGGGCAGATCAATTTCATTGACTTGAAAGGGGAGACAGTTAAGCCCTCGTTCCGCCATTCATACAGGTCTTCATTTAAAAGACAAGTGATTGCGCTACCTTCGCACGGTCAGGATACCGCGGCCGTTTAACTTGTCACTGGGCAGGCAAAGACC
>JAOUQY010000038.1:36204478-36218985 GCA_028566355.1 Doras micropoeus | reverse complement strand
AGGCTGAGCGGGGCTAGCGGAAGCGGGATTGGCCGAGCGAACAGGAAGCGGGGGCGTGGCCAGCGGACTTCTAACAGTGACAGTGACATATCTGTAATTCAGTCTCAGTCTCAGACCGTGTCATTTCCTTTTTATACAAATAATCAGATTTTAACGTAATTTAAAGAATTAATCAGATTTTAACCACATTTATCCAAGTAATACAATGTCTGTAGTTAACGAGACTAAAATGTGATTAGTTTAAGAAAGTCTGGTTTAAACTGATATAATTTCATAAACCTAAACAGAATGAATGAATGAATGAATGAATGAATGAATGAATAGATTGTCTGCTACACAGAATTAACTTCATACTATATCATTAGCAGCTGATATAGCTGATTTGTGAATAATAAATGTGTTGAAGTATATAAATATATTTTGTATATTTGTGTAGCTGAGTACAATAGCACCACCAACAGTTGAAAAACAAGAAAAACACAGATGGTGTGTATCAAGGCTGGGGGATAATGTAACAAGCTCACAGCTTTATGATTTATTAGATTTATGCAGCCAGTCAGAGACATTCATGTCAGGTGATAACACACAGAGACATGCCCCTATCTCTGACCTCTATCTGGGCTAATATCTCAGCCTTATTTGGTTACCTTGAATTCACGTCTGCACTTAATGACTAGGCACTTTTGTAAGTCTCTCTGGATGAGTGTCTGTTAAATGCCATAAATGTAAATGTAAATGTGACACTTCCACTTAGTGCCATCAGTGATTGTGTTCTGGACTCAGTTGCAGGTGTAATGAAGGTGAACGAGGAGGATTATTTACTCTGTCATCAGTGTTCCCCTAAAATACATTTGGAGGACAAACTAAACATCAATAGACTGAGTGCTATTCATTTAGTCACAGTACACACAAAAAAATATAAATCATTTAAGGAAGCTCCCTCTATCAATTCAGTTCAGTTCAATTTTATTTCTAAAGCACTTTTAACAATGCACATTGTCCCAAAGTAGCTTTACAAAGACAATGATCAGGCCTAGGTGCTTGTGTGTTAATGACTGAACACTGTACACAGCAACCTGGCTCAGGTTATTTAGTGTTGGTAATTATAATGTATATATGTATAAGGTATAAAAATAATGTATATGTTATAAAAATAATACATTCTATCAAAAAATGTATAAATGTGTAAGAGTCTCCACGGTCTTCTTTTCATCATGATGGTGCACACTACCATCGATCTACTAGAGCCAATGATGATGACTACTACTGGGATGATTATCCTTCCCTCAAACGTCACCATGACGAGTACACTGTTCGTTCCCCTTACTGCAGGGGTCTCAAACTCAATCCACAAAGGGCTGTGTGGGTGCAGGTTTTCCTTCCAACCAAGCAGGTTGGTTCCTTCCAACCAAGCATACACACATGCAAGGCACTCCACTTCCTCTCGTCCACCGCCATTTCATGTGACACACCTCACTGACCTCATTATTCCCCTTCACGAAGAGTTCACTTTTCCACACCACATGACACTGACATCCCTTCTTCTGCCCATAGTCAGGGAAACTACTAGAGGCTGGCATTGTGGACCAAATGCCAGCTTCCCAAGCCTACATGGTCCCCCCTAATTTTGTTGAACCTCATGTACACATATCACCTAATCCTTTCATTACAATTACACTTTCTGGTTCTGAACAGCATGCACTTATTGACACTGGCTCAAGTCTCTCTCTGATCAGAGATGAATGTTGTAAAACTATCCCGGCCCTAGCCTCTCGGCCCATTACTAAGTCCTTTGTTCTGGCATCCTCAGTTACAGGACATTTGCTAGATGTGATAGGTTGTATTACAGCTCCTGTACATATTGGTGACATCACCCTGCCCCATGTCTTTCACATTGTACATTCCACTGGTCACCCTGTGAATTTGGGTTGGGACTTCCTTACTCAGCACAATGTGCTTGTGTCAGTAGCTCATGCTCACATAAAACTCTATGACACCATTGTGCCTTTCTCCTGTGTTTCCTCCCTGTCTGAGATGGTGATTGGCATTTCTGTTGACAACTGTGTGGCCAGGACTTCTTACATTGACTCATATGTGACTATTGTTGAGCCACATCTCCTTTCGATCTCTGCCTTAGCTGTCACTAGGACCTTGACTACAGTCCGCAACAGACAAGAACTAGTTAGGGTAGTCAACCCTTCTCCAGATCCAGTTTCACTAGTTGTAGGCTGTCCCTTAGGTCACATGTTCTCACTCTCAGGCTGCCCTCATGAAGAATACACATTAGTGTCAGCTGTTGATGTAGTTAGCAGGCCCAATAACCTTACACCAGCAGTAGACCTGTCCAACACTTGTTTGTCCCCGGATGAAATACCACAGCTTGAGAGCCTTTTGCAGGACTTTGCTGATGTTTTCAGCACACATCCTTATGATTATGGCCATACAACTTTGATTATGGCCATACAACAACAACTATGGTCCATCACTGTATTAATACTGGTAGTGCTAAACCTATTAAGCTGTGGCACTATCGCAGATCTCCAGCCACACAAGCTTTACTCCTTAAGGAAGTGGACAAGCTCTTAGAGCACGGTATCATGGAAGAATCAAATGGTCAGCTACAGTCGTGCTGGTCTGCAAAAAGGATGGCACTCACCATTTTTGTGTGGACTACTGACATCTTAATTCAGTGACAGTCAAGGACTCACACCCACTTCCCTGTGTGGATGACACTTTAGATAAGCTAGCTGGTACCCAAGTTTTCAGCACCATTGACCTTACTGCTGGCTACTGGCAAATTCCACTTCACCCACAGGACAGAGAGAAAACAGCATTTTCCACTAGCTCAGAATTATTCCATTTCCGGATGATGCCAATGGGAATTTCAAATGCCCCTCCCAGTTTCCAGCACTTGATGGAACTGGTTCTCCATGGCCTTCATTGGAATGTCTGTCTGATTTATCTCAATGACATCATTGCCTACAGTGCAGATTTTCCTCAACACCTCCAAGTGTCACCTAGCCCAGTCATCTCTTACATTTTGCCCCGTTCAGCTACAGAAGTGAGATCCTTCTTGGGTCTTTGCTCGTATTACAGGTGATTCATCATGTTGCTGAACCACTCCATCGCCTCACCCACAAACAAGTGCACTTTGAATGGTCCCCAGCTGCAAATAGTGCCTTCACCACCTGTCTTGGCCTTTCCCAACTTGTCAGCACCATTTCTACTATACATGGATGCCTCCCTCCATTCAATTGGCAGTGTATTGTCCCAAAAAATAGCTGGGAGCGACCACATCATCACATATGCCAGTCATACACTTTCAGCTTCAGAGAGAAAGTGGTCAACATTTGACCGTGAGCTGTATGCTATTTTTTGGTCTGTCCGTCATTTTCGTCACCACTTAGCCTTTCACCCATTCACTATCATCACAGACCACAAGCCATTAGTGGGCCTCAAGAAGCTCTAACTTGATCAGGATCACACAGCTCGATGTGCACGTTGAATTGGACCTCCACGACTGGACAATAGTGCAGCTTGATGGCACTAAACATGTCTCGCTGCCCTCCTGACCCCTCAACTGAAATTTCCTTAGCAGCCACTCACGGCTTCTAGAGTGACTCAGACTGTCACAGATTGCTCCCGCCAGATTGCTCTGGCCTCTTATACAGACAAATATACCACCTGCCATCTTGTTCTACTACTAAACAGCTGGTTATCCCTCATTTATTGATTCCACAAGTGTTGCACCATTTACATGGACACTCAGCAGCAGGACATTATGGTTCAGTGAAAACGCTGGACAGGGCACTGCGCTCCTTTTACTGGCTTTATATGTCTTCAGACATATCTCAGCACTGCTGCGAGTGTGCTGCCTGTCAGTCACGGCATTCCCCAGTGCCAGGGCCTCAGGCTCCACTAGTTTCGATTTCACCTAGTTGGCCCATGGAAATGATAGCAGAAGATATCACAGAACTGCCAATGTCCACCAAAGGCAACCGCTATGTGCTGGTTCTGATGGATCTCTATGCAAAGTTTGTCAACCTCCATCCTTTACAAACTCAAACAGCTGTTGTAGTAGCTCGCTACATTTTTGAACATTGCACATACCACAGATCGCACTGGCCTATAACACCACAGTTCACACCAGTACAGGTTTTACACCTTTCTTCCAAGCTCATGGACGTGAAGCATGCGTCCCTGTAGACACTTTGCTTAACGCCCCTGACTCTTCATCCTCGCAGATGGCTGGCACCCCAGCCACGTATGCTGTCTCTTTACGCACTCGGCATAAGCAAGCCTATGAATTGGCTACGGCCTTTATAGGCTAGGGACCAAGCTCAAGAACGTCAGCAAAAATAGTATGATCAGCGCCCCAAGTACAGTCCCTATATACCTGGTGACTTAGTACTGGTGGATGATCCGGCTCACTACAATAACAAACTTGCTCCACACTGGATTGGCCCTTTTGAGTTCTTGGATGTGATTTCACCTCAGGGTCATACCTTTCCTGTGAATTTCAGGGTTTGTGATCCAGCTTCACTACAATAGGCTTAAACCAACATAGACAACACTAACAGTCATGCCCCACAGCTCAGTTCTGTCACCTTGCCTAGCCCGTTGCTCTGCCCTTTGTGGCCTGATAGGCCCAGCATTTACCAGTCCCCAGCTTCCCTTTTTGTCATACACCAACCGCCCGCTGCCCCAGCTCCCGCACACCAAAGCTCACTTTAGACCAATCACTCCTTCTACACTCAAAACCTACTCCCTGGACACCAAAGCACTCTCCCTCCTACTTCCTGTCAGCCCATGGCCTCGGATGGCCCATCTTGTCGTCAGCGCAGCATACCTGCGCACTTCAAGGACTATGAGTTCTAGTAAGTGGACTTTATTGTTTCCGTACAGGTTGGGACTTTTACTGTTATAGCTGTAATTTCCAGCTAGTTGAATGGTATTTATTCTGCTTGTCTGTTTTGTTCTTTTGTTGTTCTTGCTCCTTATGTTTTGTGCATTATTTGCTTCTCACCACCACCAACTACAGAAATGAGAGATGAGAAATGAGAAATTTCTTCTTGGGTAAGGGGCTATATGTAAGAGCTGTAATTATGAATTGCATTATATTTTGATTTTAATGTTTATCAAATTTCTGATAATTGTTCAGAATAATGTTCAGAGAAAATTTTAAATTTTATATTTTAAAATGCAGTATTCTTTTAAGCTCTTTGCGTAGAAGAGGGAGAAGTCTGAGAATGTGAGAGTGCAGTTTTGTGTTGATGTTTCTCGAGCAGCCTCGATTAGCGACACAGTTGAGCTTCATTACAAGAAAGAATTGTTCCACCGAATTCAAGAATACGTCTCCCTTCTTACGTGCTCCGTTTGCTTCGCTACCTTTTCGCCAGCTGAACTAACCCAAACCCCAAGTTTTGATAAGACTACAACTTCTACAAAACTTAATTTTACAAATGTATTATAAAGCCCACGATAAGCTGTAATTGCTATTCATAACATAATTATAAGAATATGTATAATGCCTTATGAATCCATTATAAAATGTAATGAATGCATTCATGGGACATTACTATTACCCATTCTTATTGTGTCCTTCCTTATACAATGTTCAGGTATTATGTTTTACGCACCCTAAAGTCATATAATCATGCTTTTTAAAGTGCATTATAATAATTTGAGATACTTTACAAGTTCTGCTAAAAAACCGGAAATTAAAATGTATTAATATAACTGTAGTAGTGTGTGTGTGTGTGTGTGTGCGCGCGCGCTCAAGAGAGAGAAACAGAGAGAGAGAGAGAGTGAGAGAGAGAGAGAGAGAGAGAGAGAGAAGGGGGGGCGGTACGCGCGCGTGCACCGTAGCTCTTGACTATATGCTCGCTCACAGTGTAGCGGCTCTCAGACTGCACGAGCTCTTACTACGACCGGAACGGGTGCGTGCGTATCTTTCTCGCTCTCTGAATCTCTCTCGCGCGCTGTCATTCCAACGTTCCGGCGCGTTTATTCCGGGAAAGCAGAACGGATGTGAGGTCATCATCATCTTAATTAGCTTTATGATCTTTATCTCGGAGGAGGTGAAAATCCGCAGGCGCAGCTCGAGCGGCGGAAAACACGCGCGATGTGTGTGCTCGGGCGGTGAAGATCCACGCACCGAGAGTCTGTTTCCCTCCGCGCCCGCTCCGGGATCCGGTCTGGGACTTTCTACTCATCACACACACGCGCACGCAACCAGTCTGAGAAGCGGAGTGTGTGTATCTTCTTTTCGCAGAGACTCGGAGTAAGTTTTTAATGTTTGGCGTTTTAGAGCTGTTTTAGAGCTGCAGCCTAACGCGTGCACGCTCACGCTATGTGTGTGTGTGTGTGTGTGTGATAAGCGTCATGTGATTACGCTCATCACTGCATCATGATGTACAAAATATTCCATTGCTTAAATTCATGCCGATTCCTGTGCGATTTATGAAACTGGGATTTGCCGTTTCCAATATGTGTGTGTGTGTGTGTGTGTGTGCGCGCGCGCGCGCTAATAGACACATGCTGATGGATGTGAATGTGAGTTGTGCAGCTTCAGAATGTGGTGCAGATACGAATTCTCAGTTATGTGATCGTTATATGAACAGGCTGCTTAATGAAGTGAGCTTTTCAGAGAATCAGAGATCTTTTTAACCCAAGTTGTGAATTTTCCGGATGATGCTGTTGAGACTCTGTGGCTGAGTTTCTTTAAGAAGGGAGACAAAATCAGGCTGATCTCAGTTTAACTGCTGTATAAGGTTGTAATGATATTTCCGTCTTAAATTTGTCTTTCCTTTTTTAAATAAAGGCTTCAGGTGTTGGACATTTGCAGAAAAGGTTTAAACACATTGTTTTTCAGATTGTTGAAATATCTAAAACTGAACACAGCGTATTTACGGAAAAAGTGTCTTCAGAGTTATTAGTGTGAAACTGGGAGATTGAGCTGCTGATCTGTTTGTCAGGGTGATCATGTGGATATTCAGTGTTTAGTTTTGTTGAATTTGAGGAATGTGATTTCACACAACAGCTATGTGTGTTTCTGTAAATACAATCGGGCTGACTGGTTGCCATGCAACACTGATTTCCTGAAGATCATCGCTGAGTCTCATCCTCTTCCTCAGATATGACATTGTCACTCTGCTTTTCACCTCAGTGCTGTTTCAGTTCATTTAGGAAACTTAACATTTTACCATTTACTATTTATTGCAGACTGAATATGAGGGGAGTTTTCATTAGTGCAGATTTTCCCATTGTAAATGATCACATTTCTTTGGTGATTGTGTCCAAACCTACAGCACCGATCTCGTTTCTCATGAGACTCATTAGTGATTAGTGCTTCAGTGAAATGTCTGAAGTTTGCAAATGTTGATGACTTTAAAGTGCTCTCCTTTTTGGAGGACGGGAAGTTCATCAGTTTCTCTATTGATCAGACAGTTAAAGTGAAAGAAAAGCACTTTCTCCACTGAGGCCTGTTTAAATATGCAGCAGCTCTTATCTTTATTCCTTCTGATAAATTTACGTCCTGTAACAATGAAACTGCTTTTCACCGCTAAAGATTTGGTTCTTTTTGTAGTGTATCTTATTTTTTATAAGTGAAATTCTAATATCAGTTTACACATATATAGAACATAGCAGAATTTATTAGTTTGTGTCTTAGCTCAGTGGTTAAATGATTGGTCTAGTGATTAGAAGGTTGTGATTTCAAATCCCAGCACCACTAAGCTTCCAGTGTTGGGCTCTGAGTAAAACACTCAAATGGCGTAACCCTTCAGCTGCATAGTTGTATACTCTCTCAGTTTGTAAGTTGTGTTGGATAAAACCATAAGTGAAGTGTTTTTGTTTCAATTTAAAATATATTTTTGTTGTGAATAGAACTGAAGTAACAATAAATACAGCAATAATAATAATGCAGTTTCTGTGTTATAGTACATGATCATGCGTTCTTACTTCTCTAGTATAAATCTGTGCCTTAGGAAGGTCAAAACCTTCTGAAATGTTCAAAAAGCTCTGAAATGTTAATTTGAAGAAAAGTGGAGACTCTATTTTAAAAGTGATGTGGTGTCTCAGTATTAACCATGAAAGCAACCACAGCTTCTTTTACTCAGTTTGAGGAGTGAGGCGTTTATGAGAAATGTTGTTTTCCTGTGAGTCGGTCAAAGCAGATTTTTGCTGTCTCTGTGTTTAGTGTCTCTGTGCTGCAGATTCTCTCTTTTCATTCCTGAGATTCAGAGCTGAAAGCAAGGACAAAATCCTGAATGCAAACAGCAGCTGAATCGTTTCTCAGACATGAATGATGGGATATAAATATTGTTTCCAGAAAAGAGCTGCAGGACATACTCACTGGTACAGCTGTGCGGATTTAGGACTGTGCTAATAAACACAGAATTCATTTTTATAGAAAAGGGTTTCTCGGGTCTTGCATTAGGAATGTAAATAATTACCTGATAATAATAATTAATAATTAATAATGGATTGATCAATACTCTTAGCCTGAACAGTAATTTATGTCTGCTCTATGCTGGTTGTGGTGCAAATCCTCATCCATTGTGTAAAGTCGACTCTCACTGCTTACAGACTGAGGAGTAAATCAACCCAGCATAGGATGAGGGTGAGGATAAGAGGCTGAGTTGCTCTCAAGGTTTCTTCTTCTTAACATCCGAGGGAGATTTTCTTTGTCACCATCTCCCATGGCTTGCTCATTAGGGATAAAAATTAGGGATTAAATTTAATATAAATTTAAAAGTTCTGTCTGGATTGTATTCTTTGTAAATCTGTTTTGTGACCATTATGGGACCATATATGTTTGAATACCATCATTCCTAAGCAATGCTGGATACTGCGACATGCGACTGCACGACTCTGCAACAATGTACAGCTCGAACCACGTCATCAAGTTCGCCAATGACATGACTGGTGGGTCTCATCAGCAAGAACATTCAGTCAGCATACTTAGAGGGGGTGCACCAGATAATGGACTGGTGTAGACTCAACAATCTGTCTCTGAATGTAGAAAAAACTAAAGAGATGGTTGTTGACTTCAGAAGAATGTAGAGTGACCACTCTCCACTGAACATCAACAGCTGTTCTATGGAGATCATCAAGAGCACTAAATTCCTTGGTGTTCACCTGATAGAGAACCTTTCCTGGTCCCTCAACACCAGCTCCATAACAAAGAAAGCCCAGCAGTGTCTCCAGTTTTAAGGCTGAGGAAAGCACAACTCCCACCTCCCATCCTCATCACAGTCTACACAGTGACTACCGAGAGCATCCTGAGCTGCTGCATCACTGCATCATCAGACCACAAGACCGTGGAGAGGATAGTGACAGCTGAGAAGTTCATTGTCTCTATTCCCTCCATCATAGACATTTACAACTCACACTGTATCTAGAAAAGCTTGTGACCGACACCACACACCCTTCACACACACTCTTCACCCTCCTGCCATCTGAGAAAAGGTACTAAAGCATTTGGCCTTCACAATCAGACTGTGTAACAGTTTCTTTCCACAAACCAGCAGAGTCCTCAATAACCACTGACTGCACTAAACAGTAGACACATGCCTGAAATAAGCTGTACTGGACCAAACACTACACACACAAGATACTAACCCTAACCCTACCCACACTTCGTATATGCTTGAAATGACAATAAAAATCAACTTGACTGAAGCTTTTCTAATTATAAAAAACACATAATTGAGAAATAGAAATAGATATAAGTATTATATGAATAAAAATGTACATGGATTACTGTGTATCTGTCCTGAGCTCTGAATTCAGTTCCACTCCATTTATTGTAGTGCCGTTATGCAGATTGTGAGTAAATATCTGCTGGCTGCAGTTTCACTCCATGCCTGGAAGAAAACATGCAGAACGTATTCACTGGATTGAATAGAATGAATTGTTTTGCTCTTCAACTGAATGATGTCACAAAGATACTTGCCCCCCAGTATCTACTGTATGCTGCTTCACAATATTTATCCACATTAGTTTGATAGATTAATAAATCAGTAAGTTGACTGACATGGCAGCCAATCAATCACAGACCTTATCAACAAACACACAAGACTCTCTTTGTTTAGGACTTTTTTCAAACAAAAAATATTTTCACAGATTTCATTGAGCTAAACATGGATAAATAAACCTGGCACTGGTGGGAGCAAGGAGTTTTAATGAAGTATAGCTTTGTGTTTTTATACATGAATAAAAGTGTAGAGTTTAAGTTCAAGAACACTAATCCTCTATCCAACTTATTAATATTAAATAAATGCTTAACCTGGGGTAAAGAGTGTGATGACAGATGCACTGTCTAATTATAAACTTAATTACTTCTTATGTTTAAAAGAGGAGCTGTGGTGTGACTGCACTGATTCTCCTCCTCCTCATTCACTCATCAACTTTCTCAGATGTAGAGGAACTAGCAAATTCTGGTTTTCTCCAACCACAGATTTAATAAAGATTATAATTCTATAAAATTATAATCAAAGTAGATCATTGCGGGGCACCACCTGATTCATTCATAAACTAGGGAATCAGGAAAAAACTATTTACATTTAATCAATAACTGTCTGATATCAACAATTTCAATCTCAAATCTGAACTATTTTCTAGTTTCTCTAGGCTCTAGTTTTGTCAGAGATTCAGTTGCTGGATTAAACAAACTCAAACTCAGATTATAATAAGAGATATAATTTTATTAACTAACTAGAAATGAGAATTAAAGAATGAAAACAGAAAAAGAAAGAAAAAGGAAAGAAAAGAAGATTGCTAGAAATACTGAATGATAACTAAAAGTAACAACCAGTTTAAGGAGTGGCTCAGACTTGAACAAAGGATGTCTCATGTGCGATGATATGAACTAACTTGCAACGGAGACGTACACTATTGAATTAATATAGACTTGAATTAAAAAGAAAAACACAGAACAGAAACCAAATAGGAAGCACCAGATTTGGGCTTCTAAAGAAACATGGTACCACCTCACTCTTGTCTGCAATGATCACGATAGCAGGAGGTACACAGCTCCCGCGTGCAGTGACGAGGCGTGCGCTTCAGTGTGGGGTCTGAGACGCTTTCAGCGCTCGGCCTTGTTGTTGGCCTGCGGCTTCATGGGCCACAAGGCAGATCCATAGTCGGGAGTGATGGAGAACATTACACATTCTCGTTGGCTTCATACATGGAGCGTACACAGATGTTCTTTACACTTATTGATGCAGGTTTGATTTCTGTCCGTGATCTTAGACTAGATACGTGAAGAATTGAGTTTTGATGGATTACACCAAATATGATGGCATTATATCGAAAAGCAACATTTCAGAATATTGTCCTGAGTCCTGTTCTATGTTAATAAGCTGATAAGTTCTTTGTTCCTTATGCCATGTGGGGTTTAAGAGAGGGTTTGTTTTATTGCCCTTGGTGCCCCGGCTTGTCACTTTAGCCATGCAACCTGCAGTTTTTATGGCTTTGGTTGACCAAGTTGACCAAAGCCAGCACTTAGGTCTGTTTAGTTTCTGGTGACCTCATTCCTGGCTCATCAGGGAAAAGACAGAGGTCCTCGTTCTCCAAAAGTGAGAAGATTAAAATAACAATTTTCATCAGCAAAATTTAGCATGGTTGAACACAGGAGATACAGCTGAAATGGGAGAATGGGAGGGCTAGGGGTGGGAGTGAAGTATGGGGTGGATTAAGGGAGTGTGCGGTTTATGGGACAGTTGGAGGAGGAAGTGGAGTTAGGGGGAGATCATGAGGTGGACTAGGACAGGGCGTGGGGTATGGGAGGGTTGGGGGAAGGTGAGGGTATGGGAGGGGTAGGGGAGCGCATGGGGAATGGTGTGGACTAGGGGAAGTGGTGGGGTATGGAGGGGTTAGGGGAGGGATTAAAGTATGGTGTGGACTAGGGAAGGAAGTGGAGTATGGGAGAGTTATTGGAGGGAGTAAGGAATGGGAAGGTTAGGGGAGGGAGTGGGGACTGGAGTGAGCTATGGGAGAGTTAGGGGATAATGTAGGGAATGGGAGAGTTAGGGGGAATATGATGGCATTATATAAGAAGGGGATGGGAAGGCAAGTGGAGGAAGTGGGGAATAGGATGGACTAGGGGAGGGAGTAGAGAATGGAAGGGTTAGGGAGAGAGGTAGTGGGGCATAGGGGACAGAGTAGGGAATGGGAGGATTAGCGAAGGGAATGGGGGGCACAGGAGGGAGTGGGATATGGGAGGGCTCTTTTTCCAAATAAACCATTGCATGTGGTTTCCATATGAATTGTCTAAGAGCCATTTGTCACATTCTTAATGAGAAGATTCAAATTAAATTAAGTTAAAGAATTTTTTGTTTTGTTGTTTTCAGTGATTCCTGTCCTCATTTAAGCCTGATGAAATCAATGGCACATGATTTCAAGGATATTTGAAAGAGTACTTCTTTTCATGAAGCTGGTTGAAATTCCTGTAGGAAAGATAAGGGATGCAGTTTACAGCGTTTAGACGATAACCCTAACCCCATCTTCCTGACTCTGTCTCTCTCTTTCTTTCGTTCTCTGTCTCTCTTCCCAGTGCATTCATCTTCCCGCTGCTGAACAATAAACACAATAAATCTTTCACTCAAGATTCTGAAATAGAAATAACTGTGTTGTAGGTGTGAAACGGAGTGTGTGTGTGTACGCGTGTGTGTGAGAGGATGGTATTTACTCTGATCTCTGCTGCTGTCACAGGATTAGTTTTGATCCAAAATGCTGAAGGTGTGAAGATTCTCCGCTCAGCTGTAAACTCACATGAAGATGTTTTAACTTTCTTCCTGAATATTCCTACATAGCACAATCTCTATCAGGTGTGAGATCAAATAAACACAGCATTAAACGAGACAGAACAGTAACGTCTCTGGAGGTTGCTTAAGGTTAAGTTAGCAGAACTAGCTAGCTAACGTTATTTATATCCTGGGATACATTTAAAACCCAGTGGCTATTGTCCTTGGTGTAGGAGATCACATCATTTCTTGGCATGTATTTCACTGAGACTTTTTTCTACTCTGTAATGGATGCAGTTGTAGCAAAGTATTGTAGCAAAGTAAACCACCTCAAAATAAACACACTTAAATAAATACCCAGAAATGTACACAAAAATGTAACTGTACAGTAAGGAGAGAATGTAGAATTAATTTCTTGTATCTCTGCATGCAAATCATATGAATTGGAGATACTAGGTTATCCATAGAAGTGTGTGTGTGTGTACCATGTTTTTATATCTTTGTATTAGATCTTTGTGAAGGATAAGAATATCTGATATTTTTGACATTGTGTTGACATTTTGCTGGTCCCCATGAGGAAAATGTTTTTTTTGTTCGATTTAGAGTTAGGGTTGATTGGCTGGATTAATAATTATGTCAATGGAAAGTGTGTGAAAGTGTGTGTGTGTCTACCTGCCCCGAGAGGGACTGGTGACCTGTACAGGGTGTTTCCCTGCCTTCCACCCAGTAAACGCTGGGCTCCAGCACCCCACCACCCAGTAGAATAAGCAGTGTAGATAACGAGGAAACAGCACTGATTATGTTGGAGCTTATTTTTTTGTGGATGTGTTGCATCACCTTTTCTCCATGCTGAACATTTCAAGATGGTGAATCGCCTCAGGCTTGTACTCATCAACGTCCTCCTCAATTCAGACCACAGGTTTTCAGTTGCAGCTTGGGGACTCAGAGGTGACGTTCAGCAGCTGATTCAGAAACCTGATCAGCTCAAGATTCCAGTAAATCTGGCAACCCTGAACATCCGATCCTTCATCATTTTTTCTTCATCTTCATCCTTATCATCATCACCATAATCATCATCATCCTGCTCCTCCTCCTCCTCATCATCATCATCATCCTCACTGTGTGTGGGCAAAACACTGAAACATCCTTGAATCCAGACTTTAATGTTTAATGTCTTTTGAACACATTTTATTTCTGCTTATTTCTATGGGTGCCAGTCATTTTGAGTTGAATGCATTCCTGTGATTTTTTTTCTCTGAAACATGTGAAACCAGCACATCTATTTATTCAGAGATACATATTATGTATATGACTATTTATTTATTATTTATTATATTTATAATTATTTATTATATTTTTATGCCAGGGCTTTTGATATTGATGTATTTAATTATATCAATATCAAAATATATTTTGGTCTTTAGAAACATTAGAAAGAGAGACAGTTGTTATTCAGGTTGCGGGTTGAATGAATAATAAATAAGTTAAACTCCAGTGTTTTTCCTTAACACTGTGAGTCAGAGGCCCACTGAGGCCAGTTTACAGGGACAGAGTGAGCTGTTATTAGTCAACACGGTTTTTATGAAAGCTGAAGCCACAGGAATCCCACCGGAGCAGAGCGTTGATCATCAGCTTCCAGGAGAATTCAGAGCAACGGCACCCATCCTGCCAGCAGTAACCATGGCAACCTGTTTACTGAGAACCGGCAGTCAGAAATGGGGGACATCGAGGGTATGGCCTCAAAAAACATACATATAT
>JAOUQY010000038.1:36178594-36185027 GCA_028566355.1 Doras micropoeus | reverse complement strand
TGGGATGAATTAGAGTGGAGACTGTGAGCCAGGCCTTCTCCTCCAACATCAGTGTCTGACCTCACACATGTGCTTCTGGAAGAATGGTGAAAAATTCCCATAAACACACTCCTACACCCTGTGGAAAGCCTCCCAGAGGAGTTGAAGCTGTTATAGCTGCAAAGGGCCGACATCATATTAAACCCTATGGATTAAGAATGGGATGGGACTCAAGTTCATGTGTGTGTGAAGGCAAGAGAGAGAATACTTTTGGCACATGCAGAAGTTTAAACTGAACATTACAGTAAACTTAATTTTTGTTTGCATTTTAGATCTTTTTAGAAGGGCAGTGGTAGGTTAGTGGTTAAGACACTGGACTATTGATTGGAAAGTCACAAGTTCAAATCCCAGATCCACGAAGTTGCCACTGCCCTTGAACAAGGCCTTAACCCTCAACTGCTCAGATGTATAAATTAGATCAATGTAAGTCAGCCTGGATAAGGGCGTCTGCCAAATGCCATAAATGTAAATGTGGATCTTAAAACATTAACACATGAATAAAGATAAATATACTCCACATAATCACTGAAAATAAAGTCTAGAGTAAATTAGGTAGTTAATGTATTATTTATTTATTTATTTATTTATGTGTTTAAAGTCATGTTTTACACATGGAGCTTGTTTATATTAAATCTTAATGTCATACAGCAGTATAAATATTTTATAGATCAAAACCTTTAATTGAAAAAGTACTTAAGATAATTGTGGAATAAATTAAATCAGAAAAAGAACTCATAATAAACGAGTTTCATGTTTCTCAGCTATACAATATATACACCAATCAGCCATAGCATTAAACCCACCTGACTGCAGGTCCCCTTGTGCCACCAAAAGCAGCTGTAATTTCTAGAGACATGGACTCCACAGGACCTCTGAAGGTGTGTGTGCTATCTGACACCAAGACATTAGCAGCAGATCCGTTAAGACCTGTGAGCTGGGGCCTCCATGGATCTGACTTGTTTGTCCAGCAGATCCCACTGATGCTCAATCAGACTGAGATCTGGGGAATCTGGAGGCCAAGTCAACACCCTGAACCCTTTGTCATGTTCCTCAAACCGTTGCTGAGCAGTGTTTGCAGTGTGTCAGGGAGCATCATCCTGCTGAAAAAGGCCACTGCCGATAGGGAACACCGTTACCATGAAGGGGTGTACTTGGTCTGTAACAGCGTTTGGGTAGGTGTTACATGTCAAAGTAACATCCACCCAAGGTTTCCCAGCAGAACATTGCATAGAGATGAAAATGTGATTCATCATACCAGGCCTAATTATGGTAAGATAAATGATTATTGTAGTGTAATTAAGTGATCAGGCAATAATTGCGATTCCTATGATATCAGTGTGGAAACAACGCCAAGCTGCGTTTCCTTATTTTCCAACTCACCTGAGATAGAATTCTGGACAAACTCTGTACAGAAAATCAACATCATCCTCTGCTAAAATCCAACCTTTTATTACTGAAACAGTACACCAGAGAATATGAACATGTGCTGGCATCAGTATTCGAGTGAACAGATGATTAATACAGTAATCTGATGTGCTGGAACAAAGCTGCTTCCCTTTTACAGTATAAAGATATAACACACTGACACTCCATATTTAATAGTTAATGTGTGTGATGAGTGGTTCAGTAAATTTCCACACTGAAATTGCAAAATGAAAAACAGCATTTCACATGAATACAATCAGGAGTCCACATTAATACTGCAGGGATGAGTTTAAGAGAAATAGGGAAATTGTTCCATTTCATTTACAGAGCTCATTTCAATGCTGGAAAAATGAAGCCATCGCACAAAATTATTGCAGATCTGTTTTTTCTGTGGAGCGCTAAAATGTTGCTTATGTATGTCTAGAAGCACCAATAAAACTGCGAAATGCATCATTCACTGCAGACTAACAACAGCAGAAACTCAGTACTGTGCTAAATATATACACTTACACACTGCCGCTGAAATCAAGGTGTTGATTAATTCTCTATAACAGCGGCTCTGACTGTAGTGCAGCTGCACATCACAGGGTTATTTATAATTAATGCACTCACTCTAATACGTTATCCTTTCTAAAGCAACGGCTCATTCATGGGGACATGTACAGTGGAAACTCCACATAAACAGATTTATGATTTGCTAAAACATAAGTTAAAAAATACTACATTAATAAGTAAAAAAAATAATAATTGAAGGTAAATTGCTCTGACTTTAGAGGAATAAAACACTTGTGGATATGCTGTTATAGGAAAATAAGAGTAACAAGTAAGAGTGTTTATTACTTATAAAACAACTTATATAATATAAATGTATAAATATGTAAATGTAAAAGCTGGTATGTGTGATGAAGTGTTGTGTGTTGATATGATTGTTTAGGTGTATTGAGAGTTTCAGGCTTGTGCTTCTTCTGCATTATTATGTTTCTTGATGCTGAATACAGGAAGTGACTGTGAGGTGGGAGAGAGATTTATAATGATTTTAATTCACACTCTCATATTCAAGCTCTGTTATTACGTGGCTTCCTGGCCTCAGGATGAGACTCGGACAGTGTTATCTTCATTTCACACCCAAACAACAAGACTGTCAACCTGGTCTACTACAAAAAACTGTTCATAGAAGCTCAATTGGATGATTACAGTGTTGTAATGTTTGTGTTTAGTATCTGTTTGCACAATGCAGTACTGTCTGTACTTATCGGAGTTGTCCCTCAGGAGAGTTGTGTAAAAGTGTTAGCACTTCAACAGTTTCCATACGGAAATGTGTCACCAAGTCTGCACATTTTTCTTTTAGTAGTGTCTCTAACACTGCCAAGTTTCTCTCTGAGGGAATTAATCAGGATGCTTAAAAGAATGAGACAGAACATTCATTTACTGCTCTGATGTCACTTTGGTGTCAGTGCTGAGAATTTATTACACTCTGAGATCCAACACATGAATAAGCTTTCAATACACCACAGTTTACACACCAGATGTTTCTTTTATTGGGTGCATGTACTGTATATTTTGTAATCTGTTTCAAAGTCTCACAGTTCGTCTCCAAACACGCATCTCTTTACTTACTGATATTACCTTCTTGTCATGCCATTCCAGAGGTTTGTTCTCTTGTCTGGTTTTTCTCTTGTTGCTAAAGTTTTGCATGCGGTTCTGTCATTTTGTTAATCTCACCTTGTATTCTTTGTTACTGTCAATTCCTAGGCATGTATTGTGCATTTTTTTGCATTTAAATGAACCTCCGCAGATAGAACCACAAATGTGTTATGAGGTATACCAAAGGTGTGATGAGAAGCCCTCCATTAAACAAGCCTGATCATGGTGTAGAACTCGAAGGTTTCAGTTCTTGTTGTATAAGATGTATATTGATGTATAAGGTGACCCAATTATTTTCAGCTGATACAACTCAAAATATTTATTTTCCTAACTAAATGTAATCAAGTGAGTGTAAATAAACTTAGTTAGTGAAACTAATAATTACATGGGTGACAACTTAAATATTTTGTGACAGCTCATTTCCCTAAAGGAACTGAAAAAGTCTTCTGTCAAAAACATTTAAACTTCTTTAACTTCACTGCTTTGTCGCAAATGGTCAGCTGATGAGTACGCTACACAAACATTGATATCAAAGTTCACTAATTTTCAGACACTTCAAAAGACACCTAACCATCACCTCAATCCTGATGCATGTCTAAGAGACCGTAGCTCTGCAGATCCTCCACTCAGGCTGGGTGTCCACCTCAGGGTGGCTCAGATGTCACGTCGTTCTCTGCTTTTTCTACATTTACGTACATTTACATTTACTGTATTTAGCAGAAGCTCTGATCCAGATTGGCTTACCAAGTGCTGGTTTGTCAGCTGAGAAATAGAATCCTTTACTAGTACAAATAGGGTAGAGTTCAAATACCCCTAAACTAGAACTAGAACACTGCCAGAGTGAAGAGCCAATGTTGATACCTAGATAGAACATACAGAACACAAAACAAAACACATGAAAACATATCACAAATGCGAGATTAGAATTCATTTACGTGCATTTCAGTGAGATGTGTTTCAATTCCTAACTGGTCATTTTCATCAAGCCTAGACTCAAAGTCCTAATCCCTCACTAAGGTCAGCCCTAGTCTCTGATATTTTCACCTTAATGTCAGGTCTTTTTCCTTGTCCAGGGTCTTTTTGGGGGAACAACACCAAATGGGATTTTGTGTATGTAATTGTAGGGGATATGTGATCGGTTAGATTTGAAAAAAACATACTGTGAAAAGTTTACATGAAAATCTTACATTTGAACAAAGAAAAAAGTTTATAATTACTTGTTTAAATTACTGAATATAGAGTGAGCGTGATTAATTCAAGTAATCCAATTACATTATAAAATCTCATGAGGATGTTAGCGCTAAAGTGAAGAAATAATGATTGTCTTAACTTAACATAATTAAAACATGTTGTAGAACAGTGCAGTGGTGACCGTCTCAGTCTCCCAGGTTTGAGCCTAAACTCAGTGAGAACGCGGGTTTTCAGTTCATTCAGGACTTTGAAAATACATGATCAAATCATGCTGGATGAACAAAAGCAAATTTTGTGTTAATGTGACTCAGTTTAGTAATGTGGGAGTGATGTATGAATCTGAATTAAGTAAATTCAATGAGTTTTTTTTTTCAGTGTAGTAGGACTTCAGTTCAGACATGGAACAGCTTTAAATGGGTCACATTAGGAAGGTTCTTGGGCTCGTCGGCTGCAGAATGCCAGCTCCACACATGCACCTCCATCACCCCCTCCACACGCCCATTAACTTCCTATTCAGTAGATTCCTGTGGTATTCCATCACACTGTGTGAAAAGGACAGTATTGATTGGAAAAATGCTTTAATCTCACTTCTCCATGGAACTGTTCCAGAGAGTGATGGAGTTTGAAGGCGCTTATCACAGTTTGGCAAATTGTTTAGTTTTATAGATTAGAAGGCCACTATAAGGGGTTATTTTCAGCTATTCTGCTTTTTTCTTGTTAAACATTACACGCTGGTGTGATGGTGACGTGAGAAGGTCTTTAATGAAACTGGAGTGAGGTGTTTGATTATCAGGCTGATTGTCTGAAGTATTTTGAGTTAATGTGCTGTCAATTCTGAGAGACGTTTTAACTTCTATATTTATCTGATCCTTTTAAGAAAACAGGATTTATTATTGTAAAATGTCATGTGTTTATTCATCATTTAAAATATGGCCTAGAATAGAAGTAGAAGTAATCATTATATTTATGTTTCACACACCGTCAAATGTATAGATGTCTAGATGTCATGTCCATGTTAATAATGTTAATCACTGAAAGAGCACTAACTTCATTACCTTTATCTTTTTTTAATCTTTACTTTTTTTTCTGATCAGTGTTGAATTTCATGTTCTCTTCTCTTCATCATAGTGTTTTTTGCCCCCAGAAATTTACTCCTGCACCTTCTCACACATCTCTGCAGAATTATAGTCTCTCTCTCTATTCAGGTGTGCTCAATCTCCTCTCTGATAGGGGATAATTACCTCCTGGCCTCAGAGGGGTAATTGTCTTTTGATTGAGGTCATCAGTTCAATCAAACCTGCTGAGGGGAAGAAAAGTGACAGAGAGGAAGAGGCTGAGAAAGAGGTATACAGAGAGAGAGACAAAAATGTATATTTTTCATGCTACAGGGAGGGAATACATGAAGAATAAAAGGATGAACTACAGTGGATGTGGTGGTGTGTGGTGTTTCTGGTGTGTGGTGGTGCTGGTGTTGGTTGTTTTGTGAGGGTGTGTGTTGGTTATGGAGTGGTATGTGGTCGTGTTGGGGTGGTGTGTGATGGTGTACTGATGTTGGTGTTGATGCGCTGCCACTGTTGGGCCCCTGAGCAAGGCCCTTTAACTACTTTGCTCTAGGATGCTGTAACATGGCTGACCCTGTGCTCTGATCCCTAAGAAGTTGGAGTGGGGCGTGGTGGTGTTTGGTTGGTGTGGTCTTGGGGTGATGTGGTGGTTTTGGGATGGTGTCTGCTGGTGGTTAACCGATCTGTGGTGGTGGTGTTTGATGTGGTGGTACTGTTGTAGTGTGTGGTGGTATTGGGAGGGGGTCGTGTGGTGATGTTGGGGCTGATGTGGTGGGGTTGGGGTGGTGTTGGGATGATGTGGTAGTGTTGTAGTGTGTGGTGGTGTTTGGTTGATGTGGTGTATGCTAGTGTTGGGGTGATGTGGTGGGGTTGTGTGGTGGTGTTGTGGTGTGTTGTGGGGTTGAGGGTGATGTGGTTTGGTTGGGATGGTGGTGGTGAAGTGGTGTTAGCAGGTTTATATTCAGGCCCGTGTTCTGAGCGCCTGGCTGTGAGGAAGAGATTTTGTTTACACTATGAGCTCTCCTGCTGTTAAAGCCTTCGATAGAATCAGCAGGAAGATGGAGAGCAGGGTG
>JAOUQY010000038.1:36089316-36099589 GCA_028566355.1 Doras micropoeus | reverse complement strand
AATGTATTTTCTCAGTCTGTATGTTCATGTTTTACAAATTGTCTGTATGAAATTTTCTGAAACTGAAATGGCATGCCATCTTGGCCAGGTCTCCCTCGAAAAAGAGATTCTGATCTCAAGGGACTTCCTGGTTAAATAAAGGTTAAAAAAAAGAGTCCTATTTCACTGACCAATATCAGTTTGTAGATTTTAATCATACATTTTCCAGGTCTACTAAGCTTCTGTTTTAGGCCCATTGGTTTTATCATTATATATGCTAACTCTGGGTAAAATTATTAGTAAACATGGTATCAGCTTCCACTGTTATGTGGATGACACAGTTTGTCTCAGCAAAACCAGGTGAGAGACACCAGCTTACTAAAGTTGAGGAATATATAAAGGACAATGGATATTGGATGCTGAATAACGTTCTTCTACTGAATTCTAATAAGACAGATGTACTTGTACTAGGACCATAGGCAACTACAAATAAGCTTTCTGATTACAGAGTAACTCTGGATGGCCTTTCAGTTAAATCATGCACAGCTGTAAAAGACCTTGGTGTGACTGTTGATTCCGGTCTTTCATTTAGGCTTAATAGGCTTAATAATAGGCTCCTATCATTTCAGAAGTACTGTTAAAACAAGAAATATGATGTCATGGCATGATACAGAAATGACACCTCATGGTTTTGGTACCTATAGGTTAGATTATTGTAATGCCTTGCTGTCTGGATGTTCCAGTAGGTGCATAGACAAGGTCCAGTAGTTCTGAATGCAGCAGTTAGAGTCCTTACTAGAACCAGACGATATGACCATATCACCCCCATCTTATCCACACTGCATTGGCTCCCAGTCAACTTTTGCATTGGTTATAAAATAATACTATTAACCTATAGAGCACTGAAATACCTGAACAACTGCCACTAACAACTTTTAGTCTGTTATAACCCGCCATGCTTACTTGGAATTACTTCAAATTATTTCAATAGGTGCAAGATCTCTGTTGGTACCTCGAATAATGAATGCTTCACCAGGGGGCAGAGCTTTCTCTTACAAAGCCCCACAGTTATGGAACAGCCTACATTTACATTTATGGCATTTGGCAGACACCCTTATCCAGAGTGACTTACATTTGATCTCACCATCACCCCTGGCTTGCTCATTAGGGATACAACTTTAAAACTTATGTCAGGATTTTATGTCTTTGTAAAGCTGTTTTGAGACAATGTCTATTGTTAAAAGCACTTTAGAAATAAATTAATAAATAAACTGAATTGTATAGATTCACATCCCTAATATACAAGCCAGAGGCAATAATGGTGGGGAAAAATTCAATGAGACATGAAGAAACCTTGAGAGGAACCAGACGTAATAGGGAACACCCCTATACTGGGTGACCCAAGATAGTGTGATTATAAATGATCACAGTACTGTATACTGGCACAGAAAAGTAAAGGCAAACAGTACTGGGTATTGGATAGGATATGTGTTTTAAGTGAATTGAACTAAGTTGGCTATTTAAATGTATTTGTCATTGTGTATACATACAGTGTGCATTCATCTGTGTTTTTACCAAACACATTCTTCATAAGTGTTTGTGCTGTGTCCCAGTACTCTATAAGGAACATTAAAAAAAAATCACATTTAGCAGTCAATCCCAAACATCAGTCAATACTCCAAATTATTCAAGAAAAACTTAACTATCTGCATTCTGTGCTGTTGGCAGCATCATGTAAAGGAGTTAAACACAATATTAAGAAACAGCTTGGAAACAATACTGAATGAGACTTCACAGAGAGATGAAACAACCAGATTGTTTAAAAAGTGTATGTCCCAGGCATGTGTAATCAGAAGCTGAGTGAACTTGAGCATGGCAGATGATAAATTGAGTTCTCAGCAGACATATTTGTAGGTAGTGATGGATTTTAGGAAATGGAGACTGGTGCTGAATTTGGCATACACCTGACGTAAAAAAGATAAAAAATATTATGTTATGTAGAATACAGCATGTGCACTGTATATGAAGCAAAATGAACAAGCTGATTATCCTTCACATGGAGCTGTAGTATTCACACCGACACCTCTGAGCCTCTGTGTATCCATATATTATACAAAATAAGAAGCTGGAAGCAGTGTAAGACTATCTGACACTGCTCACAGAGCATTTGTGTCAGTCAGCTTTGAGTGACATAACTGAGATTATCAGACAACTGCAGCTGGCTGACAGCTGGAGAGCTCCATTTTTATTCATAACCAATTTGAAATACCTAATAAATAAGGTAGATCGATCGTTTCTGCTTCATTTCTGCTCAGTTGTCAGGATTAGAGGCGAAGGCAGGTGTAAGTGCAGGAGTGGAGTTTAATTAAACACACAAACATAAAGACACTACAAAGTTCTTGTCCATGGGTTATGGATCTAGGCAGGGCAAAACACAGAAAAGACAGTTCAACAGAGGCCTACAGAGACAATGTGAGAGAAGGAGTGTTGTGAAATGCCATGGCTTTATACTGGTGCTCATGAGGTGCAATAAAGAATTGGAGAATTAGATGAACAAAATCAGTGACGTGTATGTTGGTCATGTGCATCAAAATAGCCTATTGGCTTGATTTGAAATGTTTTATTTTATTTCAGCAATAAGATAACATATAAATAATATATGACATGTAAGTAAGAAGAATTTTAAATGATTATTTTATATAAAAGTCAGCTGACTGAAAAAGCATAGTTTCTTTTCACTGTGATAGTCATACCCTGTGTCCAATCAGAAACAAACATTTGCTGTGTAATAATGACCCACCTTTTCCATTTTGAGTTAGACCATGTCCACACAACAATGGTGAAAATGCAAAAATGCTTTGGCCTTAATCCTAACCCCAACCCAAGCATGAAACCACAAATTTTTGAAACAGTCTAGAAAAATGCAACACAACCATTGAAACGCAACCATTAAGTCACATGTGGACAGACGAACAGGAAACTTTCGAAAGCAATAATAACATAACCCACCTCGTGCATGGCTATGTACCTGTTTGTGCACACTGTGCTGGATAAGAAAGCCATTGTACACAGAAGTGATATAAAATATAAATTAAAATTTATCCCTAACAAGCAAGCCAGAAGACATGTTGGCAAGAAAAAAAACATATAGAGACAAGACAAAAGAAACATTGAGAGAAACCAGTCTCAAAAGGGAACCATTCCACATCCGGGTGATAATGGATAGTGTGATTATAAATCATTACTCTTCTATAACTGCAATTTGAGTTTGATCATCGTTAGAATTTGAATGCTAGGAATAAGATTGTGCATTTGGTGTGATCTAATTTTCATCCAAATTTATTTTAGATTACTGAAATAATCTTTCTGAGATCTTTTACATTTTGTTTATGTTTAGCTCAGGGAACCTACACAGTCTCAATCTGGTGGAATCTGAGAGATTCGTGGCAGCTAATAAAATGGTCAGATTATCCTGTTTGTTGCCTGGCCATACATTGTCACAGATTAACCAGACAGGTCTTAAGACTATTTGTTTTAAGGTTTCAACTTTGCTAATTTACACATTTACAGTGTTAACCCTAGTAACAGTAAGAGTCTCCTATATCTCAACAACCTCAACAATTTTCTCAGTTGGTGTTTCAATGAGGGGAGTAAACCTGTTTGACTTGTGAATGGTGTTAAACAATCTGACCCTGGTGCATTCTTAAGCTGCACAATTTTAGGGTCACTTATTTTAGGGATATTTGATAAGGCATCTCTCCTTCCATTCTAAGACTCACTGCGGCTCTGTCCAGACTTTCTCAAAAATAGGGTAAATTATGCCTCCAGTAGTCTCTGTGTCTGTTTTCAGTATACTTATACACTTTTGAGTATTTTACTGTATATTTATGAAATGTATTGTATTTGTTTAGGTTTTTTAAAAAAAAAAACATGTGGCTTGTTGGTCACCTTGTTTTGTATGCTGTTTAATGTTCTTATACTTTGTGACTCATGCCTGTGAAAAATACCATACAAATACATTTTACTTATTTACTTACTTACTTAGTTTTTGGCTCCTGCTGCCTCTCCATTCCTGAGCTGTTTGATAGCATTCCTTATCTCTTCCTTTGTTAGCTTGTCACTGCGGGTGGGTCCTGGTGCTATCTTGCTTTCTCATTCCTGATTTACTGGTGACTTCAAAAGTTCTCTCTCTCTATCTCTATCTCTCACTCACTTACTCACTCACTCAAACACACACACACAGACTTTGTATTTCTACACTTGTGACGTTTTCTATTGACATAATTCTTAGTGGAGCTAATTAATGCTATGCCTGACCCTAACCCTAATCATAACTTCAGTAATGAAAGTGCAACTTTTGGTATCATTTATTTTTCTTGTTTTTGGTAAAACTACAAAAAAAACCTTTTTCCTTATGGGGACCAGCATTATGTCCCCACAAGGTCAAAAATATCATATACTGCTGTTCTTGTGGAGATATTTGCTCCCCACAAAACTATAAAAACATCTCTCTCTCTCTCTCTCTCTCTCTCTCTCTCTCTCACACACACACACACACACACACACACACACACACACACACACATACATACAGAGAGCACTCACAATCCTGCATCTTAAATAACTAGTGCTGTACACCTTTAGTCCCTGACCCACCAAATATTTATCACAGGTCTGTGAGTGGATGGGCTAAAATTATTTACTGGCTCTTTTCTGCTGACACTGGAGCTGTAAAGCAGCAATTTATTCTGAGAAATAGGCCCTGGGACTCGCATGCTCTTTTAAAAACGTCTATACACCATACGCTCAAGGCACGCACACGCACACACACACACACACACACACAGCACAAAGCCAGCTCTTACTATGACTATCTTTTCCACTTGCTAGTTCTTAGGAAGCTGTTTTTTTTTCTCTTGAATCAATAATTGTAGCATAAAGCTGCAGCTGCATTTACATGATGTTCACTCTTCACATGGTGCTGGTTTGTTGTTAGACAGACACTAAAATCAAAGTATGTGCAGGTCAGAGCTGTGATTTACAGATCATATATGCAATGGTGTGGTCAGTTATGTGACAGAGGTTTATGTATAGATGGTCAGACAGAGTGTCATGATTGATGTGTGGATTATGTGTCTCAAGAAGGTTTTTTCTCAGATCCAAAGCTAATGAATGGATGTTGCACAGACAATACATCCTAGAACTGCAATATTATGAATTATCTTCATGAAGGACATTTTTGTTTAGGTTCTCTTTGCTGATAATAGAATACATTGAGGAAAGCTGAGAAATTTAAAGAATACAAATTGTTTGATCTTTAATATCCAGGTTTGTTTATAAATGATTACTCATCCAGAGGTGTTAACTAAAGTCATGAAGAGCTACATGTGTTGAAAGAATCTTGAGTATGTGAGTAATTTTTATTTAATGAAAGTTTTATGTTTAAAACAGGACAGGTCAAGCATATTCTTCATTTCTATTCCAAATTTTCTCAACTGTGAGGTCACTTTTGGTACATGTGATATAATTACACCAGGGCCAAGTAGTTATGGCCAACTGGCCTTGGGCTTGCCAAACATTTTTATGGTTCCTTCTCAGTTTAGCATGATCACTGCCAAACTTAATGAGTGCCAATTATACTGTCAATGTTTGAACATTTTACTTCAGCTAGCCCAAAGGATTTGCAGCAGGATCATATAACTTCATTTCTAGCACCGAGTTATGGCACACCAGAGTAACAAATCTAGAAGGTGACACATTGACATTACAAAAGTCACTGTACTGCTGTAAGACTTCTGGCTCAAGGTAAATACCCCTTTTCATGACAGATGTTTGCCACCTCTCAGGATCCTGGCCCCAAGATCCTGGCAAAATTACACCCCCTTACATTGCATAATATAATACAATATAATTAAGATACTGACATAGTACTTGTCTAGTACTAGACTCTCAGACATAGCATTGTTCCTGGGGGTAACTTTGTCTGATGCACTCATATAAGTCTTATATATGAGTATGGATGGATTATGGAGGGGATCTGATGCACTGTTCAGTGCAATGTCTAGGTTGCAGTAAGGAAGTAACTGTATGCAATGTGCATCTACAAGATTTAATCTGTAGCACACACAGCTTGGTTCAGACATCTTAATAACTCCACTTTGATATAGACATAAAGGACCAAAAATGCAATAATTTGACAGTATACAGATTTGTACAGCCTGAAAATTGGAAGACTGCAAAAATGGCATCTTAATGTAGTCAGCTTTTCCAACGTCCATTTTCTTCCCAAAAACATGCTGAAAATGGACTCTTCTGATGACAGAACACATTTTTACTGTCTTTCAGTCCATCTCAAATGATTTCAGGCCCAAAAGAACTCACCTGTGTTTTTGCACAATATTAATATCTGCTTCCTCTTTGTATAATACAGTTTCAGGTTGCATTTCTTGATGCAGCGGCAGACTGTGTTAGGTGACAATGATTTTCAATGACAATGAGTACTCCTGAGCCCATGTGGCTATGTCCATCACCATAGCATGATGGTTTCTATAACAATACCACCTGAGGGCTCAGTGGACACACACATTCACAATTCACATTCCCTTGGACTTTATACACTGCGATTTCCCCTGACTGCCTGAATCTTTTCATGAAATTATGAACTGCAGATGGTGAAAGACCTAAATTCTTTGCAATAACTGTTACCAGTTAAACCGCTAATTGTGGAACCTTCCAGTGTGACTTGTTTTTCAGCTTGTGTTACAAGCTTTTCAGTCTTATTTTGCCTCTGCCCCAACTGTTTTTAGTGTGTTGCTGCCATCAATTTCTAAAATTTGTTATTATTTAACAAATAGACTTAGGTTTGTCATTGAAAACACTGAAAATCTTTTCTTTGTACTTTTGTCTGTTAAATAAAACTTCAAGTTCAGATTCAGATTTCAAATTACAGATTTCAGTTTTTATTGCATTTTTGACTAGATTTATGATGGGGTTTTTTTTAGCCATTATATCATTTTTGCAGTTCATTTTGTAATGCATTACTTTTTTACACACTAATGTTCATGGAATGCTTGCTTATATGCTGCATATTGTAACCAGCACTTATGCTAACTTAACATTGGTCTTATATTATTGTTGTACTTATGTTCCTTTTTCATCAAATGCTATCTTAAAAATGCTGTGTTTTACCCAATTAAATAAATACATAAATGCAAGTAGTATATTAGAATAGAACATTCAATAAACATTCTTAATAAGAAATATGTTTATTTAGTTTGTTTGACAGATTGTCCTTCTAGCCTTGCTGTGTTTCACAGTTAAATAACCTTTCACATCCAGTGGGCTTTGGAAGGTGGACATTAGGCATCATGTTGTCCATAGCTGATTGATTGAACCTGAAAGAGTCAAAAGAATGGTTGTGTCCCAAATGTGCTATTCTTTTATTTTCCACTTGACTCTCTCCAACATGAGATGAGTGATGGTTTGTATTTTTCTATGTTCTCTTTGCTGAAGTTGGGACCTTTCATGAATGGAGGAATAATAAGGCTTGCATGAACATCAGATAGAATCTGGTTAATGACAAAGCTCTAGTAATCTGAGAATTGCAGACTGCCTTGTTATTTCTTGGTTGGATATTGATCCCGTGAAGAGCTTTGAAATAAAACTGATTACACCATACAGTGCAATATCTATCAGAGCTTTGAAAGTGGTGTGTTTTTCAGACTGCAGTGAAAGCATTGATGTGGATTTGCATCTAATTTCTATACAGTCCAGAATCACTCTCACATTTGAGCAGTACTGTGTAAACATTGACAACATTGTTTGGACCTGGTCCCTTGACATCCAGATTGGTAATGACCCCAATACAAGGTATAAATAGTTGGCACATTTGATGATTCTGATTACAGCTGCTAATGCCAAAGATGTTTGCTATGGTCTTCTCTTTCAGGTTGACTGCAACACAGCAGCAGAACACGAACAGTCTATGGTTTGGACTTAGACTTCTCAATTTCCATTGCATCATCCATCCTCTGTGCCCTAATTCAGTATTCTAACTTGGATGCTGAGGGGATAACTGATGGACACTGAGATTTTTATGGTTCCTTCTCAGTGTAGCATGATCACTGTCAAACTTAATGAGTGCCAATTATACTGTCAATATTTGAGTATTTTACTTCAGCTAGCCCAAAGGATTTTCAGCAGCCCAAAGGATAGGATCTACAGCAGGATCATGTAACTTCATTTCTAGCACCAAGTTATGGCACACCAGAGTAACAAATCTAGAAGGTGACACATTGACATTGGCATTAACTGATTCCCAAAATGCCCCAAATACTATCTCCAATGGAAAATAAGTGTGGAATTTAAAGTCTTAATTAATTGCAGAGTATCTGTTCATTTGTAGTTTTCTGGCAGATAGAGTCCTGAACTGAGATTTTAATTCTCTAACCTTGGTGGTCAGTTTACTGATGCTTTCAGCAGCAGCTTCCAATTCACCTGAAGTATAAATTAAAGCACAATTTAATCTCTGTAACTACCACTTACATACTTACCAGATGAAGGACAACACCCTTAGTTGTCATCTGTTGTGAGTTGTACCTTGTCTGCTTGTTTCACAGGAGAAAATAAGTTATCCTGCTTAGCATTGTAGTAAACATCCACTAATGTCTACTCCAAGGTGAGCCGGTGGGTAGCACTGTTGCCTCACAACAAGAAGGTCCTGGGATCGATCCCCAGGTTAGTCTGGGTCCTTTCTGTGTGGAGTCTGCATGTCCTCCCTGTGTTTGCATAGGTTTACTCTGGGTACTCTGCTTTCCTCCCACAGTCCAAAGACATACAAGTTAGGTGAATTGGACATACAAAATTGCCCCATGACTGTGTTAGAAAACTGAACTTGTGTACTGATGAAAGACTTATGTATAAATGTAACCTTGTGTTTGTCTTTCGAATAGCCATTGATGCTGAAATGTTAAAAACCAGTAAACAAACAAACAAGTCCAAGGTGAGCACTAGACCAGTCAAAAGCTGACAAAAGCTTTCCCCCAGTTGTGCCACTCTTTGAGATATAAACATTTTGAAGTGCATGCTGCATACGAATGTGCTCCCATGGACTAAATTAAAAGAAGGATCTTCACTATGCTTATTACTTTCACCTATGTGCACAACATTTTTTTTTTCAGGAAATGGTGAAAAGTAATGTAAGGATCCCTCTGTTTTGAGTTAGAGCAGCCAGTTATGCTGCAAAAATTGGTGAGTAGATTTGGCCATTGCTTCATGATAAAAAGGGAAGTACAGATACACTGCTTAACAAATTAACATTTCTGCTCTTTTGAAATTATATAAATCTCTTATTTTTTAAGTTATCTAGGACATTATTGAGTCATCCAACATGTCTTTTTTATCTGCCAGTGAGGAGTTAAATAACTTTGTTTCTGTGTGCCCTAATTTTAAATCCTCTTGTAATTCTCCAAAAAAAGTAAAAGCAGCTTTATAAGTACCACTTTCTACTTTCAATCAGTTTGAATGATGGCTACCAGATATGGAGAGTTGCTGGAGTGATGTGTAACGTTGTGTGTGTATGTGTGCGTGTGTGTGTGGATAAGTCACTTCATTTCTTCATTTGTGTGTGTTTGGCTATGAGAATATCTGAGCAAATGCTGAGCACAGAGTGAGAATTTAGTAAGAGTAGGGGAAAGGGGGTCTCATTGTTATTGGCTTATGTTTCAGAGGGCTGATGGGAGCCTCACTTTAAAGTGCAATAGTTGTTGAAAGCCTGCAGGCCATCTATATAGAGATATGAGAGGGAGAAATTGGTATTTGGTTATGAATTGTGTTGTATTTATGTCTGTGGTAAACATGCTTTGTTAAACATCTGAGTGAAACAGTATTAAAAGCGCAACTTATAGGAAAGGTGAGCATGCCTGAATGTCATTGTCTGCAATTTGATCTTGTATTTTTGTCTGAGAGACCTCAGTGTGTCAGGTCTGGCTGATGCAGGAACTGCACATCTTTGACTACAAGACCCTACAGCCAACTAATCAAAAACCAACATTTTTGTAAAAGTCCATGTGCAAAGGCCATTTTGTAAAAGAATCCATAGCAACTGAAACAAAGCAAGGCTAGGCACCGGCTCTCCCGTGACCCTGAATAGGAATGAGCAGTTAAGATAATGGATGGATGGATGGATGTGTGTATATATCTACATTAATACATACATACATACATACAGGGGTTAGACAATGAAACTGAAACACCTGTCATTTTAGTGTGGGAGGTTTCATGGCTAAAGTGGACC
>JAOUQY010000038.1:35823835-35834050 GCA_028566355.1 Doras micropoeus | reverse complement strand
CGCCCCACCCGGGGATCGAACCCGGGACCTTCTCGCTGTGAGGCGACGGTGCTACCCACCGAGCCACCGTGTCGCCCAGAAAGATATTTAAAATTCCTATTACAAATACAGTGGAGAGAGATTTGGTTAAATAAGTGTGGGTGTGTGTGTGTTTACCATTGTCAGTGATGCAGGCAGAAAGTGTTCTGGTAATCGTGGTAGCGAGCTTACAGGCTGCAGGATTCTCTCTGCACTGAGTAACCACATTGGATAAAGTGTCTGAGAGTGTGAGCAGTCCTCCAACTGATGCAAAATACTCCTGAACACATGCTGGAGGATTAACACACACACACACACACACACACACACACACACACAGATACACACGAGTTACCAATACAGAGGGCACGTATACAGCATTAAGTCATGCTCTAGTGCTTATCCTCTTTACAGTTATTAGCCACAGTCATGCAGATGAAGGAGCAGATGGGTTGAGCCAGATCCACCCTGAACACGGATACCTGCTGCAGCCACACTCGGACCAGTGGCAACACACACATGCATGCACACTGGTTCTCCTCTGCAAGAGAAATAGATATACAAGAAATTCATCATTTATTATCTATGTGTTACACACATGATCTTTTCCAAATCAGAAAGAATTAAATGGGATCACAAACACTCTAACAACTTTAAAATAATATCTTTTGTGTGTGCGATTTTTCAAACACATATTTCAAAATCATGTAACAGACTGGTTCCCTCAGACAGTATTAACAAACCTAATGAGCTACCAAGCTCAACATACGATATTATATTAGCAAACAGATTTTAGCAGGAGGAGCCACTTGAGCGTTCACTTGCCCGAGGCAATAGCTAATGAATTTAGGAGTAGTCCTCCCAGCAATTACAGTTTACCGCCTAAACCACGAGAGGGCACTTAAAACTAAAAATGGCATAGAGTAGATTCTTAAAAAAATATGGCAGCAAGTGTGTCAAACTCTTGATTGTCTATCTTATCATAATTAATCTCAAAACCTATTGGATGTAACTGAGATAAACCCGGTCCCTGGCGAGTTTTACTGCACTGATTCAGTTTCAATTATAGTCTTCTTTGAAAAATGTGTGCGTGTGTGTTTGTGTACCGTTTTGGGGGTTGTTGACACAGCCACAGAGAGCACTGGACACTGACGTCCACAGCTGGAGCAGCTCATTAGTTTCTTCAGCCTTGGGATAAGTACTCCTGACACACAGCGTGAGACAGAACACACTGATGACCATGTGAGTATGATTACAAGGCTTGGGTTTAGCCAATCATCTTTCAGACTTAATGCACAGAACATTTTACACTGCCTGCATCTCTTGGATATACAATGTCTATTCTCAGAGATCTCATGGATCCACAGAAGGGCTAAAATACTAAATATTAAATTCACTATTGCTGAATGTTTGCAGTGAAAGTTTAATCATGATTACAATCAGAGGCTCTGTAAACACTTCCACTTAAAGTAGTGTAACGTTTCAGCACCTGAATAAGTTGAGCAGGATATCAATACACCTAGAGGTCTTAGCAAGGCTCTGTCCCTGTTCTAAAATTAAAAAAAGTACATTTTCATTAATCAAGGTGATGTACAGAGGAAGGCATAATATCAACAGTAATGAGGAATGAGGGGAAATCATTAACAACTGTCTGATATCATCCTGTCTGGTTAAAAGTGCCTGATGTCCAAATTTCATTCAGCTTTCTTAATAAAGTTCATGATGAAAAAGGATTTGCCGTAGAGAGCAGAATAAACTTCCACACGTTCCCAGTGTTCTAGAAACGAGCAGCTTTATATTTTCCAGGATCGTGCATCTGATGATCTGTGCATGATGCAATCAGAAGCAAATCTTACTGTTGTTGGAAACTAATACAGAAAGCATGAACACGGCCACTCTCTTCAGTGTGAGGGACACTTCCTGTTCCATGCAGTCTGCCAAGCCACAGAACATCTCCTCTCCACACAGGCTCTGCTTACAGCTCTCTAAAAAATGAGACACACAGCAGAGTGTTAGTGTCTTCAGGTCACATTTCCATCTTAATTAACTTACATGCAAAATACACACCGTCAACTTCAGCCAGAGAGCTGAGCGTGAACAGAGCCGTCTCTTTAACCTCAGAGTAATGGCTGGCCCTGGACAGGTTATAGATGAACGTCACACCTCCAATCTCTCTGAGAAACTCCACATTCTGACCTAATGAACATAGAGGAACAAAACCTGTGTGTGTATGTGTGTGTGTGTGTGTGTGTGTGAGAGAGAGAGAGAGATGGGGTGAATTTCAGAGTGTGTAAAACTGACCGTTCTGTTGGCAGATTGAGACGATGGTCAGTAAAGCTTGTTTCTGAGACGCTGGACATTTCATCTGGTACTTCAGACACTCGAGTAATAAGCGCAGATCAGTCCTGATGGCTGAAAAAGGTTACATAAGGTCATAAATCTAAATGTGAGAAGAGTAAAAGTAATGAAAGAGAAGATTCTTACACCATGCACAAGCACTGATCTAGCCCGTGACGTTTCAGTCACGTGATTTTAAAATAATTAAATAAAATAATTTTCAAAATTGGTCCTGCACTTTTAAACTAAACAGTGAATAAATATTTTTGATAAAATAATAAAAATCTGGATTAACGATGAGCATTCCGGCTTTTTTTTAAGTGAGTCGGATCATGTATCATTTAAGAGTCGTTCATTTCGACTCTCCCAAACAATTCGTTCGAAAGTTTGCAATAACTTGTTTAATAATTGTTATTCATTGCATTATAACTAAAATAATGGATTGTAAAATTAAAAAAGAAATCACAATCCGCCTTCTAATTAACAAGAAAAAAGAACAATTAATAAACAATTCATTTATACGAGTCGGCTCAAACAGTCGGTTTAGTCACGAGTGTTGTAATTCTCTTACATTAATAACTTACCATTTAACATTGTGAACACTTCTGGTAAAACACAGAACAAAATATAAAAAAGTATTAATTTCTAAAACAGTTTTAATCACAGGTCAGATAGAACTGAAATCTGCTAGCTAATTCTGCTAACGTGACTAGAAATTCGGGTTGTTACTTTTCCTTTAGCGTTATGTGTAATTAAACACGTATAGATATAACTAAAATGTAGCAAAGACATGCAGTTAACCAAACATAAATAAATTTAAATTTACTAATTTATAATTTACTAATTTATAATCAGCATTCTAAAAGTGGCTGTGTAATACAAAGTAATTAGCTCACATGCTAGTAGCTTGTTAATGATGACTTTACCTCAGGTTTTCCCGCCACTGCGTTATTTGCGTTACGTCACACGTCCAAAAATTGGTCAAGAAAATAAACATGACTTATACCTAAAATACACTTTAATCAGAATTATACTTTAATATAAAATGTGTTTGGCTTATTATCGGTTACTTAAAATTAGTTAGTTTGCTAAAGGACCTTTATTATTTTTTAACGAGGGAAAAATATAAAACTCTACACTACCCAGAATGCTCCTCTCACAGTGTTGCGTAACTACGCATGCGCAGGAAAAGCAACTTCGGAAAGCTGCACAGAAACCGGTTCCTTGAGTATTCATTCATTTTGCCAGGTTGTACCGTTTTTCGTGTTTTGCTTGTTTTTTAAACTAGTTTCAAGCGATTTAAGCGACACTAATGTGAGGGAATTTAGTAAGTAAGCATAATATTTGGATTAAATGTCGCTTCTGCTGCTGGCTAGCTAGCATGGTTTGATAAAGGTGAAGCAGGTAGCGTAACGTGGGGTTAAGGGTTAGCAGCCTGTCATTAATATTGTTAATATCTATCTATCTGTCTATCTAATCTGTCTATCTATCTATCTATCTAGATTACACTGGAATTCTTGCAGTTAATAATCTACAGTAAATAAACAAAGCTAAGTCTCGTACACACGAAGAAAGTAAAATCCTGTATACCACTGCGCTTCCACGCGATACCGAGTTAAAATACTGACTAGACATGTATTAAAACTTTTTCTTTTTAATGGTGTATTTGCGTTAATATTAAAAGGAAAGGTCTTAAATCATTGTAGGCTATGAACAGAGCGCAAGTCCTTATATGGGCATGACGGAAACTAGCGGAACCAGCTGCACATGCCCGCGGAATACACATGAACGCGGATTTCACATGCACGCGGAATCACTTCAGGATATTAGTTTCTACAGAAGTTTATAACGTTTCTCTTCAGTGGAAGATGGAAGATGACCCTTTTGACAGTGCATGATGCTGTATTTCACAATATTTAGGTTTTATAACAAAGTGCAAGCAAAACTGAATTAGGTAATGAACTTAAACATAATCCTGTAAGGATTTAACTTCCTTGTCAGTGCTGTGAGATTCAGCATGATGTCCGTGTGATATTGTCATATTTCTACTCCACAGTGTAAACAGTAACACATGTAAAAGTATCAGAAGGTGTTATATGATCATGTTCAATAATGATCTATCCTTTATTTCCAGATGTAGGCGTTTTAGACTCCACCCACGCTGGCAGTGATGTCATCAAAAATGTGCACACGGCTCCTGCTCCAGCTCAGCCAGTCGAGTCGAGCGGCTTTCTCTGCTGGTCTTCACGTTCATCCTGTGTGTTGCTCCGGCGTGCGGCTGGCCCAGGCACGGTTCTGCTCGTCTCGGGGCAGGAGGTCAGACCGAGACTCGGGTCAGGACAGAGACCAGGGACTCGCCTCTGCTGGATGTGAGCTGGACTTCCAGCTGAGTCGTCTGCAGGTGGACGCTGTGCTGCGTGCTAACGAGCAGTCTGTGCGAGTTCCTGAGTTTGATGGACGTGGAGGTCTGAGTCCTGTACTGAAGTTTGAGAGCAATCAGCTCGCTGCTAATTCTCCTCTGGAGGACAGACGCAGCAGCGCCACCTGCTTGCAGACGCGGGGTATGCTGTTTGGAGTTTTTGATGGTCACGGTGGTCACGCGTGTGCTCAGGTGGTCAGTGAGCGCCTGCCTTATTATGTTGCCGTGGCGATGATGTCAGAGTCCAGCCTGGAGGATCTAGAGGCTTCGATGGAGACCATGCGTCCGGTACCGCCGATTCTGCAGTGGTACAAACACCACAATGACCACAACTACCGTGAGTCTGCAGCTCTATACGTCAATCACCTGCGCGTCTTCTGGCAGGAGCTGCTCGCCAGTGAAGAGCACGGAGACGGAATGAAGCCCAGCGACGCCCTCCGCTATGCTTTCCAGCGCCTGGACGAGGATCTTTCGCTGGAGGCTCAGGTCCCGTTAGCCAGCGATCTGATGCGGAACACAGCGGTCCAGGCGGCTTTCGCAGGGTGCACGGCTTGTCTTGCTCACGTAGGACCTGAAGGCATTTACGTAGCGAACGCCGGAGATTGTCGCGCCGTGCTCGGAGTTCAGGAAAGTGACGGGAGCTGGAGCGCGCTGCAACTTTCTAAGGATCACAACACAGCCAACTTGGCTGAAGCGGAGCGAATCCGTTCTCAACACCCGGCCAGTGAGCGGGAGACGGTCATTGTGGACGACCGGCTGCTCGGCGTATTGATGCCTCTGCGGGCGTTCGGAGACGTCCGGTTCAAATGGAGCCGCGAGCTGCAGCAGAGCGTGTTAGAAAACGGAGGCTGTGACTCAGAGGCACTGAATCTTTATCAATACTCTCCCCCTAATTACCTCACGCCTCCGTACCTGGAGGCCACGCCCGAGATCACCTATCACCGCCTGTGCCCTCAGGACCGCTTCCTGATCCTGGCGTCGGACGGGCTGTGGGACGAGGTGGATAACGAGGAGGCGGTGCGTTTGGTGGCAGAACATTTAACCGGCGTCCACCTGCAGGCTCCGGTCTCAGCCAGCCAGCGCCAGCTCAGCCTGGGACAGATGCACCAGCTGCTGCTGCAGCGCCGGGCTCGTGCCACGCCCGCACTCGACCTAAATGCAGCTACGCACCTGATCCGCCACGCTCTCGGGACAAACGAGTACGGAGAGATGGACCAGGAAAGACTGGCAACCATGTTGGTGCTCCCAGACGACCTGGCACGCATGTATCGCGATGACATCACCATCACCGTCGTTTACTTCAACTCCAGTCTCAACAAAGCATCACGGAATAATTTGTGACAATTCACTGTAACGCGTCTCAGTACCTCTGGACAGCACACAGGGAGGCGGTCAGCCCCGGTTTGTGTACGAAGGATGAAGTTTTAATATAAAGATAAAGAATCACATTGTTTACTGCATCGTGGTCCTGAAGATCAGAATGTGTGGGAGCTGAGATACGCAGCCCTGCACACACAGATTATTTTCTTGATCGTTCCCTTTTATCTCATTTTATTATAGAAATGAGGCACACTCTTAACAGTTAATGAACCTCAGCATCTGATTACAGAGCCATCGTTCCCACCTCCCCGCTCGGCATCTCTTCCTGCACGCTTTGCATGCGACATTTGTTTATTTGCAGTCGCTCTCAAGCTTTTCGCGTCACTCGTTTTAAACTCAGGTCCATAGAAACTGCAAAGTGATGACTGGCTGTGATTAATGTTACACCATGATGCACTGTATGACTGACTCTTGTTCCGAGTCCGGGTGTAGACTTATTAAACATGTTTCAATTTTATTCTAATTTCACAACAATCCCGTATTTCAGATGTCCATTTAAATCCAGGCTTTCTGTCCTGCGTGGTCCTCTTGTGAACTTGTAAGAGTTTGGATTTTGTCTGATTTAAAAAAAAAAAAGAGCTTCGTTGTTGTTTCTTCCTTTTACAGAAATCTGATGTGACCTTATTAACAGATGTTTACATTCCCAGCGTGTTTGTGCATTCTTTAAAGGGCGTAACCCTAACAAACGTCTTGCTGCGTTTTCTTCCGCTGGATGCTGTGGAGTTGGACGTTACCGAGTCGGTCGTTAAGCTGCAGCTCGGAGTTCTGATCCAGATCGTGTTTTACACTGTGAAATTAATTCTGTCTGTTTTCTGTCATTTATGCACTTTTTGAAAAGCTGTATAAAATCTATAAAGCTAAAACAATTAAACAATATGAAGGCATTGTTTATCATTTTTCATCATGCTTTATGCAGAACAGCTTCAGGGCTACTGTACGTACCTGTACACCTACAGACTCACCTGTCTCCCAGGTACACTACGTGCTCTATGTTTTATTTCCTTTTAAATACAATGTAGAGCAATTTATTATTGTTACTACTACTACTATTAACAATATGGATATATTAATAATAAAGGAACACCTTTGTATTTATGTATTTATTTTACTAGCAATGTTAGATTAGACACTTAAAAAGAGGCAATAATAATAATTAACAGTGCTTTACATATAGTATCTTTACAATATAATACAACGTTTAATAAAATGTATTGTCATAATTTTCAAATTAGAATGTATGAAAACATGAAAAGTAGTATATTTAATATGTAAATGTATAGATATAATAGCTTACCTATATCTTGCACTAACAACAGTACACATTATTTATGACAGAAATCATTAAGACTTGAGGCTGGTTTATATTTATTTTTATAATATTTTATTATATCAGTTTATAGCTGTCAGAGTTTTTTTATGTTTTTCACGTTTTAAAATGTTTGCAGTATATTTTTGATGTCAGTGTTGTGAATGTCCAGCAGGGGGCGTGTCCCACTTCTCTATTACACCCGCCCCCTCCATCCCACACCCCGCCCTTGCGCGGCCCCGTGTCACTGCAGTACGCATTGCGCATGCGCCGAACGCGCGCGGAAATTCAAAAGTTCTTCCATCGGTTGAACGAAGCGCGTTCACGAAAAACAGCCGTGTGTTACTTCGGTCCTGTCACTGAGGTAAGAGATAAAAAAAAAATTAAACAATTTAAACTCAGTGCCGAATAAATTAGTTTTGAATTATACATCGTGCTGTTTTGTTATTGTTTTCGAAGCTAATTTGCTAGTAAAGAGTTAGCTTGAGTGAGCTAATGTTGTAGATAAGTTGTTCCAGATTTACTCAGCTCAGTATAAAGACTGTTCTTTATACTTTAAATAAGTTTCACTTCAGGTTCAAACTGTTGCTTTAGTAAGTAAGTATGTATCTTAAACAACTAATAATAATAATAATAACAAGCGAACTGTGTGACTAGCATGCTAGCGTCAGAGCTGAGACGTGATGTTCGCTAGCTAAAGTTTTCTGAAATAAAACCAGATAAAATCTCTGACTGATTTGCTCTCCCCTGGCTGTGGCAGTAAGAGGATGGAAAACCAGACGGATAAAAATCCAAAGAGGCAGAGAGAGCCGCTGGAGGAGAACATTTCCACTTCTAATGGTATGAGCTTCAACTTCTGGGTGATGTGACGGGAATATCATATCGCGAGACTTCACACTCCGCGGTGTGTGTGTGTGTGTGTGTGTGTGTGTGTGTATACAGAGTTGTGATTTAATCGTTAATAAATAAACAGCTGCCTGTACTAGAAGTTTTTCAAAAAAAAAAAAAACACTGCAAATGATATTCTATTCTCATACTAATGAATGAAATGTTAATATTTTACAAAAAAACACTACAGAAGGTTAAAATCAGACCAGGTGCTTTAATCAGTGTTTAATTTCCGTTTTTTTTAATTAAGAGAATGTGTCCCGGTTTCTTTAATGACCTGAAATTGGTGCTGTATCATCATTCTGCCCCTCCCTGCTTCTCTTAGATCCTTCAGTTACCTCGTTCTTCAGCTTCTCCTCTTTCTTTAGGTAAAACCTGATACTGCTATTTGGCTCACATCTGGGATACGTTAGTTACAGCCAAATGCAGATGTTTTCACCCCCTTTGTTAACAATAATCCATTTTTACAGATGTTGGATGTTTCTTAACAAACCTATACTCTTAATGTGTATTAGTGTGTATTATACTGTACAGATGATGGTGGTAGGATATCGTTTGTCAGAGTGTGCGCCCAGCCCTAACTTAAGTCTGGTAAATATTAATGTTAATGTTCTTCATTTGATGTTCCTAGAGCTGGAGGCGGTGTTAAAAAGAAGGCGCTTAGCTACAGGAGGAGTCGAGAATCATAACCCTGAGCAGACAGCAGTGAGGTCTCCGGCCCGATCGCGGCGTGTGGAGTCAGAGGTGAAACCGGACACGCCCGCCATCGCGTCAGTCCGACTCCGAGTTCAGCAGCTCGCCCAGAGACGGGATGGTGAGAGAAGAGTAGTGCATCTTCCTTTAGACATACTGAGCTCTGAGTGATTTGTGTTATATTACGTGTGTGTGTGTGTGTGTGTGTGTGTGTGTGTGTGTGTAGGAGGGATTGCACTGGTCCAGCGCTGTATGTCAGACCCCGGGGCCGAGAGTCCCTCCAGCACTTTACTGCGAGACATTTGTCACATCGGTGAGTGTTTCAGCATCATCCTGCATCCTGATTGGTTAATGCCAAGTGCACTCCCCTCGGTGTTAACTCCCACTTCCCAGTTAGAATAAGACCTGGAGAAATAATAAGTCTGGAATTTTAGCTAAAAATGTACAGGCTATGCCCACCAAGGATAACAGTAACTGTTACTACATTACTATCACAAATACACACCTGTGTGATATACCTGATGTTAATGATGTGTGTGTGTGTGTAAGGTGAAGGAGAGTTTAGTTCTCGGTTGGAGCGCTTTAAGACCCCGACCCCAGAGAGCAGCCCCGCCCCACCCACGCCCAGCACACGCCAACTCTCCAGCTTTGTCCACAACATGCAGCAGCAGCTCAACACCACCATGACCCCCAGCACCAAGGAGGTGTCCCGGATACGCCAGGTACATACACACACACACACACAAACACACACAATTTCTGGGTGTGTGTCATCTCTCAGGTTGTGTTATTCAGTGTGTGTGTGTGTGTGTGTATTTCAGGCTCGAGAGGATGAGCTGAAGTCACTCAGAGTGCAGCCTCTCACAGAGAACATGTGGCTCAAGAGGAGCTTCTCTGACCCTTCACTGGCTGAGGTTTATTAAACTTTTTATCATATTTGATTTATCAGTTGTGTTGTGTATCTTTGAGGTGCCGCACCGCCCCCTGATTCTGCTCTACATTAGTCATAACACAAAAACCCCCTGTTTTTGTCAGAGGGTTTTTTAAGCCTCTAAACAGTTCTTGTGTTTGCCAGAGGACCAGAAAAAGCCCATGGCCTCCATTACGGTTTGAGAACGTGAGCATTGTCTTGTTTGTTGGAGGTTGGTGATGTGCACTGGGTGTGTGTGTGTGT
>JAOUQY010000038.1:35729347-35739347 GCA_028566355.1 Doras micropoeus | reverse complement strand
GTTTGATGGACAGCTTCTTGTGGGCGGGGCATGAGGGCCTGGTTGCCGAGCATTGGTCTTTTCTACAGGCTGAGAGAGAGAGATGTTATGCATTTGAGACAGTTATGGATCATTACTGATGAATTTTGAGCTGAGGGTTATAGTAGGCTAGACGGACAGTAGATCAGCCTATAATTACAGCTTTAGAGAATATATTTATCACACATGATGTGTATCAGCTAAACAGGATGTTGTTTATGGTATTTTTACATATTTATGTTTTTAAACTTCTATCTCACAGCTTTCTCAGTATCATTCACATGGAGTTCTTGTATTACTGGATCCATCCTAACAGCAGGTGACTTATCCCATGACACCTGTATGAAGGGGTTATGTCAGGCTTACGACACAGGGCTCGAGTACAGCGTGTGCTCCTCTTCAGCATTATAACACGTACCACACTGATAGACGGGTGCACACTCTCCCGGGTTCGTCAGGACTGAAGTGAGACCGTTTTCACATTGTGGAGGAGCCGAGAGCTTACAGTTTGCAGTGTCACACACTGCAGCCACACACACACACACACACACACACACACACACACACACACACACACATATGTTAATGGTGTCCTTGGTAAATGAGTATAGTGTCAGTGTATAGTATAGTGTCAGTATAGTGTCGTGTGGGATGTTCTCACCGCATTCATACTCGGGACAGCACTTTGACTCCTTCTTCTCCACCAGGATCTCACACACTCCACACACAGGGGCTGCAACACGGCAACAATTACCATGACGACATGATAAGGATACTGCTATAGGACCATTTTAATGAAATAGATACATAGAAAGAGAGACAAAGAGAGACAAAGAGAGAGAGACAGATAGACAGACAGATAGACAGACAGGGAGATAGACAGAGAGACAGAGACACAGACAGACAGAGAGACAGACAGAGAGACGTTCTGACCTTTAGCGTTAGTGCAAGGCAGAGCTGTACAGTTTATTTGCTGCTGATCTAAACACAAACACAGCAAACACGGGTTATCATCCGGAGTCCAGCTGTCCATGAACTGTAACACACACACACACACACACACACAAAGTCATCACAGATTTGCCTATACTCTCCTGACACATGTTACAGCAAGATGGCATGTTTATAGATACTATATGTTATATGATAATATATGTGTGTGTGTGTGTGTGTGTGTGTGTCTGTGTGTGTGTGTGTGTACCTGGTGGATGTGTCCAAGGCGGTCCACACACTGACTGCAGGCCTCTGGGCTAACACACTCCTCTCCTCGCAGCACCTTTCCAGGAGGACAGAAGCAGCCCTCGGTGGGCGTGGTCCAACACGGAGCCCCGCCCCCAATCCCATCCCCCCTGGAGTCCATATCCCCCTGTGGGCCCCAGCTGTGTCCACACTGCTCCACACACCCGGTACGACACGCATCGTATACCATACTTTTAGAGCAAGTCATGGCTGTGTGTCAAAACACACACACACACACACACACACACACACGCAATTTTAATTAATTTCATTATTACATTTGTTAAAAAGTATGATTTGTCATTTGTTAATAAAATACAAACAGATCGAATGGAACCAAATAAAATGTAAAACACACACACACACACACACACACACACACACAGAGACTCACGGCAAAGGTTAGGGGTCCTCCAGTGCACACACACCCCCTGCTGTCGACACACACTGCTGTAGGACGCGAGCAGGTCACACACCATGGAGGGGTGACACGCCACCTTCTTGCACATGGTCACGTAATCCTGAGGTGGAACTACATTATGACACTCACTAAACACCTCAGACGCTAACAGCTCGCAGCTCTGAGCCACGCCCGCCTCACACTCTTCCGTTACAGTGTCCACACACTCGCCCAGAGCCCAGCCTCGCAGGAACGCGTCCGAACCGGCGCTCACGGAGCCGTCAGGCAGCAGCAGGTCAGTCTGATCACCTGAGCAAGAACCTGAGACGGAGAGGCACGAGGACACGTCAGCTACAAATAATAAGCAGGGAAGTAAAACAACATGAGCTAATAAAGGAAACTAACATCTCTGTACTCACCTGTACACACCTACAGCTTTTATTATGTGTCTTTATTTATCAACACTTTAATTAATCAACACTGCGATGTGGTGCGATGAAACAGAGCGACTCCATGAATGTTTTATTCCTTTTACACCACAGCAACTATTAAATCTTTTATTAAAAATTGACACATTATATTTTTTTATATTTTTATCCATTTCTAGTTATGTTTAATGTTGACCAGGACAAAGCACAGCGTTTATCATCAGTGAGGCTGGAGTTACATTTACACTCTGGAGGCGTCATGAGAGACGCTTCACTTCCTTTTTTCTTTGTTTGCAGAGAATGTTGAGGGATGTTCAGCTTTTCAACCATTAGCATGCTAACTACCCACAAAGTCGACAGCCTGCTAGTGTGGTGTCTGAGTTTGGTCTTTTTTATTATTTTATATATAATATACATACATTGCATTCATATCTTTGTTGAAAGATTTCCGTCGGCCTCAGACACTGGGACATTGTGTCCGCTTGTGTGAGTGCAACATTTTAAGCCAGGGTGTGTGTGTGGAATGTGACAGGCTCCTGTGGAATGGAAAAGCCTTATAGACAGGGCCCACTTATCCTGATTTCCTAGTCCTAAATGTCATTAGATCATTGTCCAGATGTTATTCTTTGGCTGTTACGCATGCGATATAAGCAGTAAAGACCTGTCATCTGGACAGTATCGCTACGGAAAATACACAACACTAGCAAAGTTAAACAGTAGCCATTCCTAGTGGCTCAATTGGTTGTTGACAAATTGGGTAACAGATATCCCCTGAGCATCAGCCACGCCCACTGTCAAGCGTCTGAATCAACCCTGGTTGGAGTGTCAGTAGATTTGGAGTCTATCCCGAAAACACTGAGCGTGAGGCAGGAATACACTCTGTAACCCTGTACCAGCTCAGGAAAGTGTGTGTGTGTGTGTGTGTGTGTATCTACCACAGATGCCGGTGGTGCTGGTTGTCATGGTGACATCGAGGCTGATAATAAACTCGTTGCTGTGTGGCGTGAAGCTGAGGGTGAAGCCGTGTTTCTCCGAGCGTAGCTGATGGAGCAGAGCGCCAATCTGAGTGACGGCCACGCCTCCTCGTCTGAAGGGTACTGGAGTAACTACACCGTCTACTGTCACCTACATCACACACACACACACACACACACACACACACACACACACACACAGATACAGATCCAGGGCATCCGGACAGGGGACAGGGAGTATGCTCCTCCCACTCAGAGATAGACTCCATCCCCTTTACCTTCATATCGTCTCCCAGCACCACCCGGGTTCCACCTTCTCTCAGTTCCAGGCTCTTCATGCAGATCTGACTGGGCGAGTCCCGACATTTGGTCGTGCTAAGTATTAGCTCCGCCCCTCCTGATCGAAGCAATGAATAGGAACAGGCACCTTTCAGTTTCAGAGCCACGCCCCCAAAGGACACCACGTGACTGGTGGAGCTGCCGATACACATACCTGCAGTGGGTATAATCTATTAGACAGAGCAAAACCTTCATCTGTGTGTGTGTGTGTGTGTGTGTGTGTGTGTGTGTGTGTGTTCTCACAGGGGCAGGCCCAGGTACAGCCGCAGGTCTGGTTCACTTTTACAGCATGGAGGTTGTTTCTGCAGGTGGGAGGCTCCAATCTCTCACAGTTCACTCTGTGGCTCTGCAGGGTCACGACCCCAGATGGGTTACAGAGCAACGAGTGACATCCATCTGCTAACAGCCAGGTCTCCCCAGGCTAACACACACACACACACACACACATATGTAATATGTTGTAAAGTTCAGAAGTAGGAGGTAATGTGTTTAAAACTCATCTCACCTTCCTCTCCTTTCCATCATCATCTACACACAGTCCAGGAGGACCCGCTGAGGAAACATCATCATCATCATCATCATCATTTTCATTTTCATTTTCATTTTCATTTCATACCTTGTGTGTGTGTGTGTGTGTGTGTGTGTGTGTGAGAGACTCACCCCTGCAGAGTTTCTCAGTGAACGAGTGGTTCAGCATAACCATGGCGAGCAGGTCATCAGTGCTCCTCAGCTCTATGATGTTCTCGTGTGTGTGTGGGCCAGCGAGCATGATCAGCTCGTTCTTGTCATACTGTGTTCCCACTCCGATGGGGAAAACGGACACACCTGGATCACACACACACACACACACACACACACACACACACATCTGTACTAGGAACAAGTCATGAATTAACCTGCTTCAATATAAAAACAAGTTTAGTCACATACCAGCAGTTAGAGCCTCATTTGCAGGCTCCTGCACCGAGTCCAGCGACCTGTCAGTCACCAGCATCACTATCACCTTGGCCACGCCCATCCGGCCCCCGCTTGTGGAGGAAATGGAATTCTGAACAGCCAATCGTAACGCAGCGCCTAAATAAAGCCGCAATAACTCTATTTACTAAACAAGATAACAACAACAACAACAACAAACATCTTCTGAATGAAATCTAAATGAAGTGTCATAATTCACATTAATGTTTTAAAGAAATGTTTCATTATTTTTAATTACTATTTTTTAAATTAGAAAATAATTTGAATAAATTCTAATTAATGTATATGTTATAGATAATGAATTGGGGAGCTCATGATTTAATGCTCTGACACATTCCTCAGTCCTGGTATTTGTTGTGTTCGGTCGTTTCGCTGTGTTCACGTCGTTACGTGCTGCACGTACCCAGTTTTGGTGAATTATCTGGTTTGCTGTGTAATTTATCCACCAGCTGAAGAAGGTTGCCTGTGCTCTGTGCCTCTTTCCAGCTCACAGCCTCTACAGGTTTGTCTCCGTACAGAGTCACTGCTACCTGAGTGCTGTTATGGCCTGAAACACAAACACACACGTTCACAGCATCACTGGAATATACTGGACATGTGTACCATGCTTGAGTGAGGCGCAGGACACAAGTGTCTAAACTCAGTGTGGGATTTATTCACGCTAAAACAATAATCATGGCCATGGGTCATGGCAAAGAATCAAAACCCAGAAACACACGGAAATAAGGATAATAATGTGCTTAATGCAATCAGGTGAAACACCAGTGGCAGGACAGAAATCAAAACAAAGTCACATGACCATAACAGAAACATGACAATCATGACAGTATGCAGTATAAATTGTTTAATGCATTTCTGTACATGCATTCAAGTTCTAATAACTAGACCTACCACATATCAGTGTGTAATATGACCTACATCACATTAAGTGAGAGTAAGAGCAAGAATGAAGTGAGATGAAGTGTCAACTGCAGCGCCTCATACTGATGGAATTCCATGTAAATTGGTGATCTAAAGAATGTGTTAGTGATGCAGGGTGTGAAATTTCATGACGTTTGAGTCTTTGAGCCTCCACCACTCTAGGGGGCGCTAACACAAGCGACACAAACACAAACCTCATATTCTGTATCAGACACATGGAGCTACAACCACACCAAGAGTCATGTGGATTAGTGATATCTAAGTGTGTGATATCATCAAACAAATATTGGTGAAAACAAACAGAAGAAGAAGAAAACTTTGATAACTAACGGCCACTAGCTACAGCAGTTATAATACATATAAACAATATAAAAATTTAATTTGCTCACCGATATGAGTGTTCCTTATAAAGGATTTGACAAAAGTTTTCAGGTCCTCAAACTGATCACCTGGAGAGGTTCTGAGCAAAAAAAGGACATCCATAGGCTTGGAGCAGGGCACTGAAACACACACACACACACACACACACACACACACACACACACACACATCCATCATTTGTTTAAAAAGAAAACTCAACTGTGAGCATCCGGTAGCTGGTGGATATAAAAAAACAAAAATATCCATAACCAACATATAAAACAATGGACTAAGGACCTTATTATAAACTCTTTATATGTCGTTCTGAACGGGGATGAAGATGTTTGCTATCTATTAGCTTTCAATGAGTTTGCATTATTGGAGTTATTAGCATGCTAGATTAGCGATGTGTAGTTCTGTTTCTTAGCTTTAGTCTGTTTTTGGGTAACCATAACTGTAATGGCCAGAATGCGAGATTCTTTTCACAAACCTTTTACCTTAACAATTTTATTAGTCATAAAGGCTTACTTTGTATTTAAAATAAAAAAAATATCCTTGAATTGTTCTTGAATCTGTACTGTACATTGAGTAACTGAGTAACCTGAAGAACATCTTTGTGTGCTTCTACCACTTCTGGAGATATAAAACATAAAAAAATAATATATTCAATTTTAAAAGAAGATGAAATGCTGTTGTAGTATGCATTCTGACCTGAAGGGGGCAGCGTTGGTCTGGGGGGCAGTACAGGCTTAAATGGTCCTTGTTGTTTCCTACTGATGTTGACCAGCAGGGGTCCCAGTGATCTCAGCTGCTCTGTGTCCTTCAAAATGATTGGTGCATTAGGAAAACTCAGTGGCTCAAGATCCACCTCCCGCACACGTGGACCAATCCCGATGGGGAATATCTGGGTGTGGGTGGAGCTTGGTGGCCTCTGGATGACATCAGTAGGTGGATTTTGGGTTATGAGAAACACCATCTGGTCTGGAGAGCGACTTGGTGTCTCGGTGGTGATGGACTCATAGATGGAGCGAATGGCGTGGCCCGTGTTGATCTGCTCACCACCTCGAAAGCGGATCTGCTGCAGTTGGTGCTGGAGGCGCTCCCGATGCAGCAGCTCCATTCGGCTAATCTCCACAGTAACTGTGTAGGAATACTGCATCACTGTGACGCGGTATTTCTCTTTGTCTTCCTTTTCAAATGAGGCCAGGATGTCGACGAGCGCATCTCGGGTGTGGTTAAAACTGTCTTCTCCAACACTATCTGACCCCTCTAGGAGGATGGTGATGTCGTGAAAGGACATGGTAGGAGTAGGAAGAGTAGTCCCAATGGGAAATGGAGTCCCAGTTGTGGTGGTGGGGCTAAAGGTAGAAGCCGTTGTGGTTTTCTGGGTGGCTGGTTTCTTCGGAGGTTCAGGGTCCAACCCCAAGGTGCAGAGGTAATCTGTAATCTCCAAAGCTTGGTTTTCCAACTCTGCTGCACTACTCAGAACATAAGACCGACTAGTCGGTGTGGCTTTTGTAATTTCATTGATCTGCGCCAGGTTGACGTCAGGCCCCAGAGTGATGGTGAGAACAGTGATGTCCTTCTTCCTCAGCAGACGCTGTGTAGTGCGCATGGGCCGAGGGTTTTTACTAGCCGTCAACAAAATAGCAACACGGCCCGCGTGTTCTCGCTTGTTCTTGTCGTAAATGTAAACCGACAGATATTTGATGGCTTCATCTATAAAGGCAATGTCGCCACCGCTGTAGTGCATATCTCGCACCATTTTCTTAAAGATCCACTTCTGTACCTGCATGTCGTAGCTCTTCACTCCTGAGTGGAAGAGGAGCACCGTGGCCCGGGTGTGTGCCGAGCCCATCCGGAAACGTTCCACCACACCCAGGATGAAGAGCTTGACTAAGCCGAAGTCTTCCTCACTGAGAGATGAAGAGCCGTCCACTAGGAAGGCCAGGTCCATCGCTCGATCACAGGCATCCTCAGGCACTGGTGTGGAAAAGGGAAGTGGTGTGGGCGTGGTGAAACCCGTAATAGGGCTCAGAGTGGAGGTGGGGCCAGAGAGAGGACATGGACCACACGTCAACGTGTTCTCCTCACACTGACTGAAATGTAAGCATATAGCATGCTTAGCTAGCAGTATTTACATTTGACTAAAAAATGAGGCTATAGGACATACCATATCTGACAGAGATGAGGGTCATCATGATGAAGAATGATCTGCTTTCCATGTGAAATTCGTTCTCCTCCGTGCATGCACACCTGACATTGAGATGGATCCACACAGCGTTGCAGAACCTCATCTAACACCTGACCTGAAGGGGAGAAGAACCATCATGTGGTGTAGCATAGTGCCAGTAAGGCTGTATGTCCAAAACAGGAAGTGGCCTCAACTAGAACCTTAGATACCTTAGAACCTGGTTCTCCTCATAATTCAGTCAGGTTTGGTTCACCAGTTTATATCACACACAATCAAAAAAGCTGACGATCAAAACAAACAAAATCTGCAGCATGATGAAGGTTTAATGCATTTCATTTCAAATGACTGATGAAAATATAAAAAACTAAAGTTATGTTGTAGGGATGTTAACGAGTTACACCCCCAGTGATCCAAGAAAAAAAACACCCTTGTTTGAATGAAATCGAAGCTTTCTCAAAGTTGAGGTGACTGAGAACTTTTTTGCTGCTTGGTATTTTGAGCAGCGATAAAGGTTTATGTGACAGTTCTGTGTAAATCTACATGTGTTTGGTACCTGGTGGACAGGAGGCGTGGCAGCCCTCGATACAGGTGCTGGGGCAGTTTAAGGGTTCTGGATGCTGGCATGTTACAGGACAGGCTTTTCCGCAGGCATTATAGCGCCACTCACACTCCACTCCTGCATCCTTATTGAACTCCTCACAGCTCAGAGCTGAAACACATCATCATAGAGATGGTGAGTGGCACTGCTGAGTGGCAAAGCAACAGACGAGCATTCGTTTACACTTTCGTTTCTACACTGTACACAATGAAGTGTTGACATTTCAGTGAAATACAATTTGACATTTTCCATCTGTGATGCTGTAAAGCAACACACCAAACGACTGGTACAAATGATTTCTTGGACAAATCCTACGGCACATGTGGTCCAATGCTTCTTAAGTTCTTTGCTCACAAATGCTATTAGTTCTCATTTACTATTTGCTGCAAAAATGGAAGAAAATCATATAAGTGTAGTATCATCTTATCCTGTCTTATCCGACCTCTCATTAAAAGTGTGTAGAAGAAAAATAAAGTTTGGGAAGGATGTAGCCGAGATCACTCTGGTGATGGTATATGTAGCTAGTACAGTTTTGCTAATCTGATCTAAGAACGAATTTTGTACAAACCTGTGTGACATAACTACTAGCCTGTGACATAAACTCCTGCCATGTTTCTCTCACCTATAAGGATAAACCAGCTGTCCCTTGTGGTTAAACTGGTATAACACTCTAATTTTCAGCCAATAGTTTACACTGGTTTTTTTTCAAACCCTAGGGCTGGTATTGTCATACCTCAGCCCTCAGGTCACCCCTTTCCTGGAACCCCTGCAGTTTGCCTATTAAGAGCTGTCATTTACTTACTGCAGAAGTAAGTAAACCTTGTACACCAGTGACTTCCAGTACAGGCCAGACCTCTGTCACCTTCAGAAATATTCTGACAACTATGTGGTGGTCGGGTGCATCAGGGATGGGCATGAAGGAGAATTCAGAGAACTTGTGAGTAGCTTTGTTGAGTGGTGTGCACCTCAACGAGACCAAGACCAAGGAGATGGTGGTGGACTCCGTGCTGCGTTGCTTTCTGGATGGTCACTAAACAAAGTCACTGCTATTTTGGACAACACATCACACCCCCTCCATGACCATCTGGTCAGACAGCAGAGCACTTTCAGCAACAGACTCACTCAGCTCCGCTGTAGCAAGGAGCTGTACAGGACCATCAGTGATCACACTGTATCACATAATGAACCACTTCAGGACAGGCTCACTGAGCACTGCTGGACATTGGTACATTACTGAACTGACACTTTACTATGAATCTATACGTGCACTTCCAGTATTTATAGAATTCTTCTTCCATGGTAGTTTTGTTCTATTTTCTTATTGCATAATTGAAATCACTTCTTGTATCTGTGCAATAATGTACATAACACTTTAGCATACAATAATACTGGCTCATGTTATTGATTATTATACTTCCTGTACTTTGTGTTGCTGTAATACATGAATTACCCTCTGGGATTAATAACGTGATCTATCTACAGGAGTTAGACAATGAAACTGAAACACCTGGTTTTAGACCACAATAATTTATTAGTATGGTGTAGGGCCTCCTT
>JAOUQY010000038.1:35331751-35341815 GCA_028566355.1 Doras micropoeus | reverse complement strand
CTACACCATACTAATAAATTATTGTGGTCTAAAATGACAGGTGTTTCAGTTTCATTGTCTAACCCCTGTATATATGTTAGCTTGTTCTATTTACTTCTTCCTACCACATGCTCTCTTTAGCGATACTCTGCTTTTGATTATTATTTCTGATTGTGTCGTCATTTGATTCTCAATTTTGTGTCTTTTTTTGTAATTTGCTCAATGTTGGCCATATCAGTAATTAATCCATATAATGGTTTATGGGAGTCAGGTCCAATTACTATATAGTAGGCATGAGCCACTAAAGCCTTGATACGAGACAAATCCCAGTATAAGCTTAATGAGACTATATTGATATCGGGCCGAGTGGAGCAATAGAAAAGCACTTGCTCTGTCATCCGAAGATCACGAGTTTGAATCCCAATGATGCCACAGCCATTTGTTGGCCATGGTCTCAGGGTGGGGGGTGGGTGGGATACTCTCTCTCATTTATTAATCACAGAGCACTAGCCAGTCATGGATCTCTGTGAGCTCCTGCATACAGAAGTGGGTAAGTGAGCTCTCCGCCAAGGGTGTGGTATAACAACCCCCCTGACATTACATAAGCAGAGGGTTGAGCAGTTGTGCTCGGTTGGGTTCAAGTGCCTCAGAGGAAGCGTGTGATAGCCGTCACCCTCCCTGGTTAGTAGAAGAGGTGCCTGAAGAGAGTGAACCACATTGCATTGTAAGAAACATAGATCAGGATTTCTGGTTAAGCGGATACCAGCACAACACACAACATGCATGTGAGAGGCTTATAGACCTGAGTGCGACTTACATCAAGCACAGCACACATGTGTTGATTTAAATCCATGCTACACTATGGATGCTGTGAATTCTGGATAGTGGAAACATGTTGTGTTATGGGTGTTTCTGTATTTCTTTTATGTTCACATGGGCTGAATGAAAAAAGGAGGGCCTTGGGTTTAACACTTCCTTCGGATTACCATAACTTTTTGGATTGTTAAGTAAGCATGCTTCGAGGCAGTTAGATTCCCACCCAAGCTTACACAAGCGCTCTGTATGATACTCCCTTTGGTGCTGTCAATCATTATTAAATGGAAATACTGCAACATACCTCTTAGAAGCAAATTCATCTTGGCAGTATTTTGCATCACAATATTAGTGGCAGTGGTATTCAGTCTCATGCCTACTTGATAGTATTTCCTCTACAGGGTATGCATTTACATTCACAGCATCTGACAGATTCTTCTTATCTAGAGAATCTTACAAAAGTGCTTGGTAATTTAAATCAAAATGTATCCTCATATCCTCATGCTTGTACAAATATAAGAGACTGAACAAGCACCTGGATGCCATATATGAACAGACTTGGCCAGATCTTCTTGATGCACATTAACAACCTGCAGTGTAGAGCAGAGAATGACAGTTGGTTAACTATGCCAGGATTGTCAGACTGCATGATCTAGGAGTTCTCTTGGGAGATAATGACATGGGGATGCATCTGCAGGTATACGCAACAGCTCAATCTTGCTGGGATTCAGTTTCAGGTGATGAGCTGCCATCCATCATGTCAGGCAGACACACTGAGATCCGTGCAGAAACACCAAAGAAACCCGAGGATACGATGAGGATAGGATACGATGAGGTGAATGTCATCAGCATAGCAGTGGCAGGAAAACACATGTGAGGATATGACTTCCCTCAGGGAGTAGGTAGAGGGGGAAATAGAAGAGCAAGTTTCTCAAATTTCAGGTCTTCACTTCATCTGGTATGATCATCATGAGGCGAAAGTAGTTTAGTAGGTATAGATGTATAGTAGGTCTCAGATTCACCAATGTGTATCCAACTTGCCCCAGAGAACCTGAGTGTTTGCATGGGGCAATTCCAGGGAGTATCTGTGCCTTGCCCCCAGTGTTCCTGGGAAAGGCCGATTCAGCCCCACCCTGACCAGGATAATGTGCATTCAGGGCAGAGGCTGAGTTAGTGCCCAACCCCTCTTTGTGGCAATTGACTACTTTCTTGAAAAGCTCTTGGAAGAATTGGTAAAAGAGCCAAATGCTAGTGTACAAATCATGGCTTCTGCAGGTTCACAAAGAAACAAACTGTACTAGATTCAACCAAGCATCATCTCAGGGATAGGTCTGGAAACTGTAGTGATCAGTGATACAACAATGGAGTCTAAGATAATATTTTTACATGCTGCTCATTTGCTTGACATTGTAGGGTTATGCAGTAACTCTTGTACAGAGGCCAGCTGCTCTTATTTTTTTTTAGATTGGACTAATTATTATTCATCTTTTGTCCTAATTCTCAGTGGCATTGTAAAACCGTCCCAGCTGGTCCTGATACACATGTAAACAAATATATTCAGACCAGGCCACCAAGGACCCCTCTGTGAATTATAAGTGGCTTTGGGTAAAAGAGCAGACGATGACACGCAGAACGCAGCTATGAGTGATAAAATGTACTCGAGAAACATAGAGAGGCTAGCCTGCATGATTTGGATTACAGTTCTTCAGTTAAGCATAACTCTTCATCAAGTGGATGCAGTTAGAGCGGGTAAGAGCTGTGGAGCTGATTAAAGCCAGTTTTAGACAGTATGAGTTCAATAGTCTTTTTAGATTATGATTTGTCACACTGTATGAGATGACCCCAATAAAATATCAGCCTAATTATAAAACTGCCCAGGTGATCATATCAGCTTACATAATGATATCCTCTAACAGTAGACCTGCAATTAAAGAAAATTACTACATTCTGTGCTGTGGCAGATTCGATTCGGTCATGACAGTAGGGTGAGAAAGAGCACACTTATAGCAGCATGTCACTGTCCAGTCCCAGGCAGACAGTTTAGATCATTTAATGATGATTCAGCTGGGGGCAGTGGTAGCCCAATAGGTTAGTACACCCGGGTTGTTGATTGGAAGGTTGGGGGTTCAAGTCCCTTACCCCTCTGCTCAACCCAGCCACCAAGGGGCGCAGTGCACACACAGTGCCGGCCCTAAGCCTGAAGGGCATCCAGCGTAAAACCCATGCCAGATTAAGACATGGTGACCCCAAGATTGCAAGCAAGCCGTTAAAAGGGAAAGCATGTTGATTCAGATCAGCAGCTCTGTTAACAGACGTGAGCTTCCATGCTGCGCACTCAGTTTCAGAATCAATGAATTCTGCTGAGCCGCTACACTGTCCACATGAGTGCATGTTAAAAGTGCTTTAATAGTGAAATACACAGATATTTTTTGTATTATTTGCTTATTTTTCTCATTAACAGTATGGCTTAAAAAATAATATAATGTGTGTCCTGTGTGACTGCAGATTCTGTATCTAACGGTTTTGGAATATCCATATTCCTTTCTTTCAGAGGATTGGGACGAGTTTAGGTGCTGTTTAGAACAGATGATTCTGCAGGAAATTTTATTTTTGAGCTACAAAAGGTTCTTTTTCCCCGGCTTGATCTGTGCCTTCTCATGTTTTATCTGGGCAGCACCAGTCAATGCAGGTATCTCTGGCTAATGGAAAGGAATTGATTTTTAATGTTCCCTCCTGACTCTTCATGCTGGGAATCCATGTGACACAATTACAATGCTGCGTCTGTGAACGAATCCATCACTGCTACACTGCTTCAAAAGAATGTCACCATATAGAAAGTTAACAATTAGGGTATAGGATCGGTGTACAGGATTGAACGAGATTACTCTTTTAAGATGGTCGCTTGTTTAATAGCACACTTGATGAATAAAGAATAACGGGTCCATTCCTGTGTGCTAATTAGGTTATCTCTTGGCATGAATATATGGTTTTTTTTTAAGATACAGTTTGCACAGCAATATTACAGATACTGGATGTTTCACAGAATTGCATTGTAAGCTTTTTACACACAAATAATATATTATTTAGAGAATATAAATCACAGTGTGCCTTTTAAAATCTGCACTCTGAGGTTTAAAGCTATTAGTTGGTGTAGAGGACATGGCAGGCTGTACTGCATTTGGATAGGCCCATGTCATTTTTCAATGTATATCAGCATCATTTTCCGCTGATTGATTACATTGCAACAACAGCACGTGATTTGTGAAGCTTTTAAGCCATGCATTTGTGATCTCACTGCTGCCCAGCAATGGATGTGTCTTTTTGAAGCCAATATTTACATTTATTTCTGCACAGCAAAGAGGTTTGTGGATATTTGAGTGAAGTCCATGAAGTCTACTGCCTTTCAGCTCCGGTTATCCCTGAAATAAAAACTAAATAAATACTTCATTCAGGAAATGTATTAACCCATTTCAGGCAACAGTTTTATTTTTTTTTACAAGGTTTCTTTGCTGCATTTTACATTTTGAGTTTAAGCAGAAAATGAGCAAAAACAAAACATGTGATTAACTAGCATGTATTCTAACAGCATGAGGACATCTAAAGACATTTAGTTAATGGGGCTTAAGATAAAGCTAAGTCCAAATGATACATTCAGGGTCAAAACTCTTTATGTAGCACATCTAGTATGTGGTTTAATGTCTCTTAGCAAGATGCACCTGGACCAGGAACCAACAACAAGCTTCTGTCAGAATTCTGGTTGGACATTTGCCCACTCTTCCTGGCAGAATTTGTCATGTTCAGTTATTTTTTTTGGTTTCCTGGCACAGATCCAATTTTCAAGCATCATATGCGTATTTTCGAGGTCAGGACTTTGGGAAAGCCGTTCCAAAAGCTTAATGTTAGCTGCTTTATCCATTCCACACCCAGCTCTGATGTGTGTTTGGGATCATTGTCCTGTTAGAACACACAACTGTGTGCAAGTTTCAAGGTTGAAGTTCTGCTGAAGAATTCTGAGGTCTTCCTTCTTTGTGCAGCAAAACCGTGATGCTACCACCACCACCATGCTTAACAGCTGGTACAGTGTAGTTAGGGTGGAATCTCTCACCTTTACTCCTCCAAGCACATCTCTGGACTTTCTTCCAGAAGGCCATGTGATCACCTGAAACTGTACTTCAGCTTGAAGGTGTGGATTTTGGAGCAGGGGTTTCTTTCTTGGACAGCAGCCTCTCAGTCCATGGTGATTTAAAACACGCTTGGCTGTAGACAGTGATGCTGGTGTTCCAGCAGCTTCTAGTTCATGGTAGGTCTGTACCTTGGTGGTTCTTGGGTTGTTCCTGACCATCTGAGCCAGTTTCCTCTCAGCTGAGGGGGACAGATTGGGTTTTCTTCCAGACCTTGGTAATCACACAATTGCTTTAACTGATGATCTTAGAATCTCCAGTTGTTCAGAAACGGCTCCAAGAGACTCTCCTGACTTGTGTAAATCTACCATCATCTTTGTCAGATCTGCACTGAGATCCTTGGATTTCCCATTGTACTGTGTGTTGGTCAATTCAATCAGTGCTGGTGGACAAACCCTTTTTATGTGGAAAGAAAAGCTCCCAGCTGTATTCAATCATCACTAACAGGAAGGTAAGAGGTGTTGGCCTTGGCAAGCTAAGAGAAACTTTCAGCACCACTGAATTAATAATCTAAGTGGGTCTATGTATATATTTTTTACCCTGTATGTATAATTTTGACCCTGTGTTTGTGGACCAAATTCTTTTTTTCTATTAAAGATGCATGCTGTACACTCATTCTACCCAGAAAAACAAGAAGAACAATTCAGAAAATTCGACGTTGCCCTGAAAGTCGTGTCTATGACGAGTGTAAACTTCTGACTGCAACTGCATGTGTGCTGTATATAAGGTCACGTAAAGAAGGTCTAGAAAAAGCTCTAAGCTACTTTAAAATTCACTTTACATTTACTTTACATGCATATTTATAAATAAAATATCAGTGGGACACAAATGAAATCCCAGTGGCCTGTGATTCCAGGAGCATCATGAGCAGGTCCTATAACAATAAAAAATGCATGTGCCTTTGAGGCAGGGCAAATCCAATCCCTCTTGGCTGCAGGGTAATAATTACATTGTGCAACCATGGCTAGCAGGGAAACATAAGAGAGCTGCATGCTCAATAGCAGAGGAAAGTCGATGAGCTGTTAGTATGCTTGACTGGGTGCTAATGCTGTTTTCTTTCACACTGTAACACAAATTCACCCGAGTTAGCCCTGCAACTCCCTCAATGCAGGCTTCCAGCTCGTAGGCTCCTCACCACTCTGACCCAAGTCAATAAAATATTCTGCCAGACTTTTTTACTGGCCTGCATGAGCCTCTTTTGCTTTCTGTGCTGCGATGCAAAGTTTGGTTTAAGACCATTGGGTTGCAGAAAAGTTGCCAGATCACATCATTTTACCCTGTTGTGGTGTTTGAAACTGAAGCTCTTGAAGCTGCTCTATCTGCTGCCATCTGATTGGCTGATTGCATAAATGAGCAGGTGTGCAGCTGTTCCTATCGAACATATTTAGAAAATATATAATAATTCCAGCCACTGGGAAATATCTTTCCAATATTCTAGTGTAAACCCAGCTTTTGCGAAATGAAAGGAGATATTTATTTCTGTCATATCTATAGTTTTTCTTCCTCCTTCCCAAAGGTGATCATTGTGTACTGCACCTGCTATCGTTTATCCAGTGCACACCCTGCTTTGGGCTGTAACTCATACTCCAAATGTACGTTTTGTGACCTTTCTCCAACTGGGCAATACAGCTGTCCATATTGGATTTTTTTCATTACACCTCTGGTGACAAAACACATCCACCTCCTAAGAGGAGAAAAAGCAAGCAAACGATTTATGGGTCTATTTTTGACAGAGCAGCATGGAAGAGGGGGGAAATAATATTGTACACTCAGCAGCAGTTACCTGAATTTTCTCCAACACATAATTACACTGAAGCTGGGTTTCAGGAATATAGTACATAATCGAGCATTGCACAAACGGCCTAAAATGGAGATAAATATCCCCACCCAGTGAGCTTTTTTTTAATGCTCATTTATAATAATCTTTTCTCTTTGTACCAACTACAAAAAAAGCCCACGTTTGCTCCTAACAAGTCAAATTTTCACACTGGGTTAAAATTAGTCCAAAGTTGTTGTTTTTTTCTCTAACAGCAGCTGTGACTGTAGTGCAGCTGTAAATCCAAACAGAAATGCCCTCATTCTAATGCATGACGGTTGCTATAGTAACAGCTGGTTCACAGGGACGTGTACGGCAGACGGTTTGCGTAATAATAAACATATTACAAAAATGCGCATACTTGTTGATAAGTGTGAAGATGTTGTTGAACATCGATGGAAGGAGTCTCCAGTGCAACAGATGAGTTAAAGACTCAGAGTTTATAGCTGCTGTTATGTAAGTGATGGATATTGCACAACATTAAATGTAACCATAAATGGATAAACATTGTTAATAGGATGCTCGGTTATGATTTATTCTTTACTTATGTGCGACAGTGAGTCAGAAATTATCTGCACTCCGGTTGTATTAAAACTTCTGTTGGCCACATTGTCTTTTCAGCTCTTTCCATGGGAGGCCGCTGGCTTCCCGGTCGCTGCTGTGCAGGTCTGAATGTATTACGTCAGTTTATTTGTGACTGCAGTGCGAGAAAGAACGACTGCCCCACTTGTGATTTGCACAAAAGAAGACCAGCGTGCAGTGATCCATTTTTTGTGGTCTGATGGTGTGCCTGGTGCTGATATTTATTAAAGACTTGCACAGTATGGAGAAAGTGTTTTGAGGCGTTAAAGCATCCTCCCTATAGTCTTGATCTCGATTACCTGTTTGTTTCCCCTTAAAGAAGCCCTGCGAGGATGATGATTCACGTCTGATGAAGAGGTGGAGACTGCGGTGCATTCTTGCCTCGTAGCTCAGCCTGAAACACTTTTTAATGAAGGAATGTGAAAGCTTGTTGACAGATGAACAAAGTGCATTGAAAAGCAGGGGGAGTATGTCGAAACATGATGTGTTTGTCTTTTCTAAAAGTTGATTAAAATAAGTTCTGCAGACAGAGTGCGGGTAATTTTTGACTCACCCTCGTAGTATACTGAGGGTTAAAACAGCAGTTATTCATTTAAACTTAGACCAGTAACAAAATAAAACTCTAAGCAAAACTAAAACTGAGCCAAATCTCTGCTCAATAAAATAACAGCAATGATATTTTATCATGCTTTTAAGCACAAACGAATGCATTTGAACTCCTATACAGTACCTATAGTATCTTCCTTATGAAATACCACATTTCTGAGTCTGTAACACATTTTGTTTATGTCTGAGGAGCCAGTTTGTGTAAGTGAGATGCCAGATCTCTGCTGGAGACCCTATCAGTCCCGAGGATCCATGAGCTCGATATAAACATGCCCACATGCTGCTCTGCTCATAAACCACAGCCGTGGGAGTCTGGAGCACAAACCACACACCTGACATCAGGAGAATATTCTTTTATACAGAAAAATTGACAAATCTCGCAATTTATGTCAAACATGTTATGTCAAGGATATTTTCTCCTTTTATCCCTTCACTCTTCAGATATGAAATGTAGATATGAAATAATAATGATCAATGTCACGGATTTAAAATGTTTCGTTTAGGTCGTGTTCATCTTGTCAGTCTGAGGAGGGCGGGGTTATATCACATGACCAAGGTGATGTATGAATCAGAATCGTACCTCAGTACATTTACAGAAAACTTCACCATATCTACAAATGACATGTTCCTTAATATGTTTATGTGCAATTTACATAAATAAATGCGCTGTTACTATAGAAACCATAGCATATTAGAAGTGCTGACCAATCAGAAGTGAGAATGTAACAGCACTGTGATATAATCACTGGTGTAAATACTTTCACAAATCGATAACAAGCGTGATTTTCTGACTCGCCGGCTCTTATTAAACCTCGTCACCTGTCTCAGCCATGCCCCGAGAAATAACAACACTATTACACTTAATGGCAATAACCTGCTTCAGCTCTGACCCATGACACGTCACCTCTGACCCCGATCGACTCAGATCAACCGCCTGGCTCAGAAAATGAAATTTTAATCATTATCATTATTTTAATCATTACTCCAGGAAGGAAAATCCAGATGAAGAGCACAGAATTACACATAGCTACTTAGACATGCTGATAAAGTAATATTCTTACAAAGACGCCACATTAATTAGTGACCTTTTATGTGTCTTTGATGCCCTGTATGTAATGTGATACTTTGTGACAACAAAGGCAGAATAGTTTTGCATATTAATGCATATTTATGCACTTTCTGTCTTTCTTGCATCTTTGACCCATGCACACATTATACCACTACACGTTATATAATATAATGATAAAACACTTTATTTCAACTAGCAAGATACTTCAAGTGTAGGTTACAGTTCTGTATTTACAGGACTGAAGATTCCTCTGATTGTTATTATTAAAGTTATGCAGTGTGATACAGCATCTGGGAGGTGAAAACTGCCCAGTGTGTCACTGGCACCCAGTTACCCACCACTGGTACCATTTACCCTAAGCCGCCTGGGCAGGGCCAGAAACATCACCAAGGATGCGTCTCATAATAACCACGGTCTTTTCACCATCCTCCCATCTGGTAGGCATTACAGGAGCCTCCTCTCCTGCACCAGTAGACTCAGGAAGAGCTTCTGCCCTGAGGCTGTGACCCTGCTAAACTCCACACTGCCACTTTAAATTGCATTATTGAACTCACTGCACCATTACTGTATGACTACTACTACCACTACTACTGCACTATTTACAGCTGTACATACAGTACTGTAAACATTGTGTTTATTGTACTCATATATACTGTATATATTACTCCAGTTCACGTTACTATACAATCACATTTGCATATTGCACAGTTTAATATGTATACCTCATTTGCATATTGCACAGGTTAATACGTGTGTCTGTGATTGATATAAGACGGTGTGCCACCCTTCCAGAGGCCGGTAGTATTGCATTATGGGGTAAAAGCATCCTTGCAATGGCATATCAGTAGGTGCACTAGTGCTTTGGCAGCTGATGAGAGGTGTCAGTATTTAGATCCTTTTTCAGCAGTATTGGTGGTCAGTTTCCTTTCAGGTGAACATCAGAATGACTTAATGATCCACTCAGAGGCTGTGAATGTGCCACTGTAGCATACTGTTACTCCATGTCCAGCCTAAAAAA
>JAOUQY010000038.1:34848202-34858448 GCA_028566355.1 Doras micropoeus | reverse complement strand
TTCACTGGCAATTTCACTAAAAAGGCAGCACTAACCAGCTTTTAACTATGAGAGAGAGAGAATGGAGAGAGAGAGGAGAGAGAGGGGAGAGAGAGAGAGGGGAGAGAGGAGAGAGAGAGAAGAGAGAGAGTGGGGAGAGAGAGGGGAGAGAGAGAGAGAGAGAGAGAAAGAAGAGAGAGAGAGAGAGATAGAGAGAGAGAGAGAGGAGAGTGAGAGAGAGAGAATGGAGAGAGAGAGAGAGAGAGAGAGAGAGAGAGAGAGAGAGAGAGAGAGAGAGAGGAGAGAGAGGTAGGGGGGTCTGTTATTCTTATTGCTCTACTGAGTGATGTCTCACAGAAAGGTCCAACTTCTCTTTCTGCCTCAGGATGGGCCAAGAGCAAAATTAACAGCCTGTGAAGAGATGGAGAGACGGAGGCGCCTTAAGTGTAAGAGGTTCTTGCTTCGTCTGTTGATCTGTCTATCTGTCTTTCCTTCACTTTCTCACTCTCACCTGCACCGAGGACATTCGGTTATTGCCTTCACAGTGATGGTGAACGATAAAAGGCCCAGGCCTCAGCGCCAGACCTCCAAACCACAAAGAGAAAAAGGAGTTGGAGCACTCCTCGTCCTGCTTTCTCCTCCCTTCAGAAGCACAATGCCCTCTTTCAGCCTTTGCCCAACCCTCCAAGAACTAAACCAGCTCCACGCTGCCTCCCCAGCTTATTAACCCCGACTGCTAAAGAGCTTAACACCACACACAAGCCCTGAATTTCTAACAACAACGCAGCACCAAAGCCTCTAAATCTCACAGACACTGCCGTCTCCTCATGAGCAACGGCGACTTTAAGGAGCGGAGTTAAATAAAACAACAGAGAAACTACAGCATTGCTTTAAAAGCACTCTCTTTTTGGGGGGGTGTTAGGAGAAAATGGCTGCACACTGGAATGAACATTATGTGAAATACAGCAAAGTTCTGAAATCCTTTATTTCTCCATTACACATAACTGAGGCTATTATTTTCATCAGCTGCTAATAGTTTAAACCTCATATTAAACCATTAAACCAAACAGAACCTCGAGAGCAGCCTGGTGAGCTGTTTGGAGGATTTGTAGGTTGGATGAAAGACCAAATTCTTGTTTCGTTTGGAAAAGGAGACGTCGGTATCCCACAATGTTCCAGTCTGTTTTTTTTTTTTTATGCCCTCTCTGGATTTTGCCCACATACGCTTATATCAGGCGGGTGGACGGCACCGAGGACCACACACAGGTCACAGAGTACACCGAGCAGAACTTCCTGTTTATAAATCTACAGATTTATAACTCTCCTTTTCACTCCATTAGTCAGGATGTAAAGGCAAATGTTTGGCTATGATTATGATTGTTCATGCATTTTTAATATATAAGGAATAAAACACTTGTGGGAGCGCTCATGCTGGAAAAAAAACGGCGACGGTGTGGTGTGATGAAACGGACTAGATTACTGCTACAATCCCAAATCTGACACTGGAGACTCCTTCCATAAACATAACACAAACACATTTCTCCTTACAGAAAACTTTACCATATTAATAATTACATTGTTTGTCTGTTTATTGTTAGGCTTAATCATGTAGTACCCCTCAAAACATCAAATCTAATTTATTATCTTCAAGTTTGATAAATGAGTTGTTGACTTGATGTTGTAGGGTTAGAGTTGGCACAATAGATAGATAGATAGATAGATAGATAGATAGATAGATAGATAAATAAATTGATAAATAAATAAATAAATCATATTTTAATATACACATTTCATTGTATGAATTATAATTAAATTACAATTATATAAATTATATAGAATTATATTTTATAGAAATTATATAATTCTACAAAAGTACATTTTAGAAATTATACATTGGTGAAAATTTTATTTGTATTTTCCATACAAATTAAACTTTTAGAAATATTAAGGATTTTTGAAGGATTTATAAACATTAAGGATTTTTTTCTGGTACCATATTAAAAAAATTAATAAAAAAAAAATTAATAATAAACAAATAAATAAATGAATTAAATGAAAGTCATTTTAATTTACAAATAATATAATTTATACATAAATTATATATTAATGAAAATTGTATTTTTATATATGTATTTTCCCTACAAATTAAACTTTTAGAAATATTAAGGATTTTTGAAGGATTTATAAACATTAAGGATTTTTTCTGGTACCATATTAAATAAGTAAATAAAAAATAATAAATAAATAAATAAATTTAACAAAAGTCATTTTAATTTACAAATAATTAAATTTATAAATAAATTATATATTAATGAAAATTGTATTTTTATATATGTATTTTCCCTACAAATTAAACTTTTAGAAATATTAAGGATTTTTGAAGGATTTATAAACATTAAGGATTTTTTTTTTCTGGCACCATATTAAATGGTGAGTAAATAAGAAAGTAAACAAGAAAAAATAAATAAATAAATACAATTTCCAACAAAAGTCATTTTAATTTTCAAGTAATTAAATTTGTAAATAAATTATACATTAATGAAACTTTTATTTGTATTTTCCCTGCAGATTAAACCTTTATAAATATTAAGGCCTCATTTAAAAATTCAAGGCCTCATTATGTTAGATTCTGTATTTAGACATTATCGTAAATAATATTTTCATTTAGTCTTCTGTCTGAAAATTTGATTCATTCACCACAACTGCCGGTATTGTGGTCATCTGCAATGTACACCCTACACACACACACACACACACACACACACACACACACACACACTCTCTCGACCTGGAGAGTTGATCTTTACATCCAATCTGCGTTCAGAAATTCAGCAAAGACCCTCACCTCAAAACTTTCCTGTTTATGCCAAGACATTCGTCATGGTCTCCGTCGCTCAGCTACCTGAGCCTCTCTTCCACTCGTCCTGTGTGGGCTGCTGGAAAAGCTTGTCATGTGTGTGCGTCTGTGACGTATCGCTCAGCCGAACACCAAGACTTTTGGTGTTTAGTCGCATTACATCATAAGAGAAGTGTAGGGTGTTGTGGGGTAGAAGAACGAGGTCAGGGAAGGGTAAGGAAGTGAGACCATGTTGTTTTATGAAGTTAAGTGTAACGAAGTGGGATGACATCATTCTCTTAGGTGTTATGGCAAGCCTAATATTCTATCAAAATAATATTTACATTGGAGCAAAATGTTTTTCTAATTTTTTTTTGGGGATGCTACTAATAAAAGTGTGGACAATTTTATTATATGTTTCAGGATGTAACAAATCTGATGATGCTACTAATAAATACATTAATTTATTATTATATTGTTCACAATTTATTTCTAAAATCACAAATTAGATGTGAAACTTCTAACGAATATATAATAAGTTAATAATGTTTAGTATTCTTTATATTCTCTTAATATTAACTCAATATTAACTTAATATATAATAAGTTAATAATGTTTAGTATTCTTCTGGATTTTTTTTTAACTAACAAATTAGATATAGAACTAGTGATGCTGCTAAAAATGTGTGAAATGTGTGGTTTTTATACAGATTCATTATACAGATCATTCCCCAACTATGTTTAGCTATATATCTAAAATTAAGTAAAAATAAAATAATATAAATTAATTAAATGAATAAAAAAAATAAATAAATTAATTAATTAATATATTTAAAATAAATTAAAAAAATTTAATTTAATTAATTAATAATTCTCAGAAAGAGTCATATATTTATTTTACATATTAGGCAAAGTTTATACATTATACACATTGGATTTTTATACATTTATAACAATATGATCACTATGCACTTATGTATTGTAATTGATTTTTCCACAAAACAGCATTTTTAGGCTCACAAATGATCAAAATAATTTAAGAGTGGTTCAAACACCTAATAATCCAGAATCAGATGAGTGATTCAGTGAGTATTTAGAAATAACTGTTACTCTTGCATTGCTATAGAGTGAAAATAGATGTCCTGAGTCATTCATGGGTTGAACACGAGACCATAAAACAGTACGATGTAGGAGGTTGTGTGTACGTAATAGTGAAAATGAAATTCTGTCTCTTCATCTGGCTGTGTTTCTCGTGTTGTTCTCCCACACACAGCACTCACAGTAGAGTTATTTGAGCTGCAGCTCTCAAGGGCCTACTTCATGATTTCCAGCTCCAGTGGTGTATCGATTAGATATCAGGCCTTAATTGGGCTGCGATCTCCTTGGCTCTGAGTTATATGATGGAGATGACAGGAAATGGATACTCCTCTGATGGTTGTAAATAGCCTAGTTGAACAAAATGTGTTTTCCTTTGGCCTGGCTGCCAAATCCTTCTTTTTTCCTTCATCTGTGCTCTCTCTCTCTCTCTCTCTCTCTCTCTCTTGATCTCTCACTTTGTATATACACTATATGGCCAAATGTTTGTGGACACCTGGCATTACATACATGTGTACTTGTGCTTATTGATCATCCCATCCCATCACACCAATTTGGATGTGTGGGTCAGGATGTGAATGACCTCCATCAGTTTTGAAGCAGCAGAGTAATTAAGAATTTTTTTTAGAAGTATGAGTGCTACTTCAGATCTTATTTCTGTTCCTGTTGCAACATTATTATTATTATTATTATTATTATTATTATTATTATTATTGGCATTATTAATTAATTAACATTCATTTATTGTGTTATTTATTATTTATTTATTATTTATTTATTTTTATTTTATTTTTTATTACAATTATTTTTAAATACCCTATATAATTTTACCCTTAAATAATTTTAGTCTCTTCAGAAAAAAACACTGGTAGATTGCTCATAGACTCCATATTTATGGAATCATTTTTTGTGCCAGAATGTTAAGATCGTAAATTGTAATTTTATATTTCACCGTTCAAGCCATGTTGCTACAAGTGGACAATGTAAAAATGACATTCTTGTGTTCAGATTTCCTACATGATTTCCACAGGAGGAAGAATGCTGCAAAAAGGTATCATGTCAGTCTTCACTGCATTTGATTTGATTTCGATCACATGACTTACTGACGAAACATCTAAAGGTAAAACAACAAGCAGGAGATGAGATGACAAAATTTCCATTTAGGACAATGATTCAGACATTGAGATGGTCCTTCGTTGCTGTCCAGGATGCATTTTATAGTTCACTCTATAAATATCATGTGTTCATTCCTTTTCCAGACCACCTCTGAAGGTTCTTTGAGTGATTGGATCACAATGCACCTGGGAGACAGATTAGACCCCATTCACACCTGCACTTAACGCTGTCCACTTATGATCAGATCTCTCAGGACAGATGGTCATAAACAGGGTTTTTCTGATTTAAAAATCAGTTGGCCAAAATATCTTCACAAATGTAAAGGATTACCGGATGGTGAAAGGAATAGGCAGAGTAGTGGAAAACTGAGCCACACAGGACCATAATCCTCTTCCAGAAGACATATGAAGTGCCTCAATGTCCATCAAACCTCTACATGTGGGACAAGATAGAGTCATCATCCTATCCAGTGTGCACCAAGCGTGGAACCCTGGATCATATCCTAAACAGCTGTTTAAAGGAGCTGGGAGAGATGATCACCACCAAAGAGATCCGCCAAACAAGTTGACATGCTGGAGCTCACAGTTGTTTGGAAAGACCAATTGGAAGAGACCTTTGAAAGGAAGCTTGCCAAGTACAAAGGGCCTGGTCAGTGAGTGTCAGCAAGGCGGCTGGAGAACAAGGTGCTCAAGTGATGTTGGCCATTGTGGGAGTGAAGAAGCACAGAGCCATGTGTAACATCACCAAACAACAAAGAGAGCATCAATATGGCTCTGGCTCAATACCATGGGGACAGTAGCAAGCTAGCCTTCTGGACCTAATCTGGGGTCTTGGCAGCATCATCTGGTTCTCGTGTGTATGACAGGACGTACGATTGAGAAAGACATGAAACACTTGAGGAACATCACTGCTGATTGTTAATGTTGAAATTTGTGAAAGTTAGACCAAATTATATTCCAGTTCATTAGAGTGTTTTAATCCTTTCTCAACTGTTCAGTAATCAGAATCAGAATCAGCTTTATTTTGCCAAGTATGTTTACACACACAAGGAATTTGGTTCCAGTTGATGGTGACTCTCTAGTAATATTGACTTAAGTTCACTGACATTGACATTGTTAAGGTCACGACTATGCGGATTATGTTCCTATAACAGTGCAAATGTCCAAGGCTATAATTCATTCCATGGTACTTTGTTGCTCTTTGTATGCAAGACAACGAGAGTAAAGACCTGACCTAGTTCTGCGAGTGAACTCAGAGAGCAGGCCTTAACGGCACTCCCGCATCATGTCTGGTTCTCGTTTTCTTTTTGTCCTTCTCCTCTGGAAAAGAACACATTCCTCTCTCAACACCCACAACATTGAACTCGGGACCTTGATGGACGCTCAAACAGACTTTATATTTTTCCCCTCTGGAGGCACCATAATATGGACAAGATCCAGCTTTGCATACATGAGCACCTCTCCGTGTCTTTCCAGAATTTTCGTTGGTGATCTTCAGAAACCAAGCCACATTTGGCACTGGAACTGGCCGTGTGAAGCGTGGCAGCCTGAGGGTACGAACTTGGGCCCGTGTTCCTCCTGCTGCTTGACAGCAAAATGGCCAAGAATTGATGTTCCGTGTCTGGAATGAACACCTGACAATGCACTTAGGCACTGGTGTCACTTTGGGTTACATACTGGAACGAGCACCAACATCCAAACCACAGGATCTTCCTACTGTGATATCCTTCTTGTTTTTTTTTTTTTTTTCTTTCCATTTCACCAACACTTCATATAATTTGAGCCAGAGCCTCTATTTGCTCCGATTCAACTCCACATTTATTTTAGATGCTATTTTTTTTGCTCTACAATAAAGGCTTTGTTTTGACGACACGCTCTAAGAGCGAAGACGGATCATTCTTTTGGCGCAGTCTGTAAGTAACTGGGCTGAAGATTTGTCATCTGGGATCTTTAATCAGGCTGGATTTGAAATGTAACAGTGATTATGAAGTTAAAGGGCTGAATGAGGTCTTTAATTTGGGTGAAGCGTATAGAAAATCCAGCCCTTCTTATTTGTACAGCTGCTTTTTAGTAGATCAGAAGTTTGATGCATTTAATTTGCATTGTTTTAATATTTTTTAAATATAATCCATTTAAAAGAAAATACAATAAAACATAAGGTTAAAAAACCAAGCAAAAAAACCTTGATCTTATGTTACAGAGAAACCACAAACTCTAAACTCTGTCCTGCAGATATCTTAAAGCATTAGCTTTACTCTTATGAAGCTCTGAAACTGGAGATGACTTCCTAAATATAAAATAAACATTTACATTTAATTCATTTGGCTGTAGCCCTTATCCAGAGCGACTTTGTTTAAGGAGTGTCCATGATACATGTGAATGAGCTGCTGCTATAGAAATAATAATGTATAAGAATGTATGTAATATATGTAATGCATTAAAATAAACCACTACTCTCAGAGCTGCTGTGATACAACATGATTCAGACCAATCCTATAGACTTCCCTAAAGACAAAAATACACCAATATGCCCTCAGAGGTTTCACAGCACAATAAAAACCACTAAGTAAAAACTAAAAACCACCAGAATATGGTTTGCTAGAAAGATTAAAATAAAAGACTGTAGAGTTCTCATCCAGAATCCATCCCATCTCAAGAGAAGAGACAGAGTGATGAAATGGATGAAATGTTCTCCTCATGATCCGAGGCAGATCATCTCATCTGTGAGACATGGTACATGGACATGCATAGCTGCCAGTGGAATTTGTTCACTTGTCTTTACTAATAAAGTAGCAGCAAAATGAATCCTGAATTGTACGGAAAACTTTACTGCTAAGATCCAACCAAACGGAAAAAAAATCAGTGGATGGTGTTTTACCTCGCAGCAGGATAATAACTCGAAATGAACTACTTTGGAGTTTTGACTGACGGACCCGACGACCTGACTTGAACCCAAATGATCTGTTTTAGTTATGGAACCCAATCTGGAGCCTGTCTGTAGAAGTTAAGAGTTGTTGAATGTGACTGTATTACAGTCCTTCCCGTGTGGGACGGTACTCATCATCTAATGATATCACTCATCAATTTGTAACCAAGCATTAAACATGACAAATATTTCTGTTAATATGTCTGTCTATGAGCAGCACGGTGATACAGTGGATAGTGCTGTCACTTCACAGCAAGAAGCACCTGGGTTCGATTCCCGGACCAGGCCAGGGTCCATTCTGTGTGGAGTTCATGTTTATGTTCTTCCTGTGTCTGTATGAGTGTCCTCCAGGAGCTCCAGTTTCCATCCACAGTCCAAAAACTTACAATCAGATGGACTATCTGACTATCTGGACTGTCCAGGGTGTTTTCCTGCTTTCTGTCCAATAAGTAATCTTAGTGGTAGCTCAGAGGTTGGACTACTGATCAGAAGGTCATGAGTTCAAATCCAAGCACCAAGCGGCCACTGCTGCCATTTATACAACTGAACAGCTGTATAAAAGAAAAATTAATGTAAGTCATTCTGGATAAGGGTGTCTGCCAAATGCCATAAATATAACAGAAGAAAGCGCTATCCACCCTGTTCTGCATATATGAGTTCAGCTGGGGTTGACAGTGGAGAGTGTATGCCCCACACACCCAGATCACATGGCCAGATTTGACATGGCCATAGCAGGCTGTTGCATGGATTGGAATTGTGATCTCCCAAGGATAAAAATCAACAGAATTCACATTTTTCGTATTGGAAACATAAAACTCCCTGCCAAATGAATAAAAATCGGAATAAATCAGAATTTGTCAGAGCCACGCATCTGTTATAAGCATTAACTCGTGTCGAAAAGCAAAATCTCCACCTCTACTCTATCTGAATCTCTATAACTGTGATGTAGTAATGTAGCTGTCTGAACCATGTGCACAGCCAGAGCAGAAGTTCAGGTCTGTGGTGTTCGCTGGTAAAATGTGCCCACTGAGGCAGAAGTGTCTGAAAGTCTGAGTGTCGGCCGTCTCAGCAGTCTTCCCGAGGAGAGACTAATTGACTGTATTGTCTTAGGCCAGGTCCCATCAGACTAGCTGTAGATTGATGGTGATGACTAGTACCCCCTCATCAGTCCATCCTGTGCTAATGAGAAAGTGTTTAATGGAGGGACAGCAGGGGTTTGACGTGGAGGTGGAGGGGGCGTCAGCGGACATTGATGAGTTCCAAACTGGCCAGGGAAAATGCCAGAACTCTAGGAATGACAGATACTGATAGATGCTCAGCCTGGAAAAAATAATGACTGGCAACAGTGTGATAGGGAGAAAGAGAGTTCAAGGTATCACAGGAGGTTTGATGCGTCAGAGCTCATTATTCCATCTCTGTGTCTTTGCATATTTGAATCTGTTTTTGGAAAACCAAGAATGGTGTTACACCTGGTTTCATTCAGTGTTTGATCTCTGTGTGAAGTAATCCTTCTTTCCTATTGATAAACTTCTACATGGTTTATCTAGCATGCGAAAGGGTTCTTTATCTTGTCCCTTGTCTATTAGTTGTATGAATAACCCTAAAACAGTAGGCTGTTAATCATGCAACTAACCCGTAATCCCATCCTGCAATTATTATGACTGCCACCGTTAGCCTTGGAGGTCATATGGTTTTTGTCAAAGACCTCAAAGCACATTTTGGGAAATAGCTAGAAAACCGTTGATAAAAATTATGATAGTTTTATGGTAAGCAGTCCTCTAGGATGTGCATTACCCTGGCGCATTACGATCCATTTGTGGAGTAGCGCCACCTAGTAAATAATGTTCAAAGCAAAAATCTAGCACTTCACTAGCCAATATCTTGTGATGTAAAAGCTCAAACTTCATGAAATCTATTTCAATATCACAAGAACCGCTTAAGCAACAATTCAGAAATTTCACACCCTGCATCACTGTCTTATTCTTTAGACGTGCACCAAATTTTGTCCATATGGATGGTGCTGCAACAGGAACATTTCAATATCTCAGGATATTTTGAAATTTGGCACTCTTATTTCACTTCATTCTCACTCTTTCTTTCACTTTTTGTACTGGTCATATTATGTGATAATGGTATTTGGCTTTGGTATTTATTTATTCATATGATAGGGGATGGAAGGGGTGGCTCAGTGGTTAAGGTGTTGGGTTACTGACTAGAAAGTTGGGGGTTCAAATCCCAGCACCACCAAGCTGCCACTGTTGGGCCCTTGAGCAAGGCCCTTAACCCTCAACTGCTC
>JAOUQY010000038.1:34037416-34052736 GCA_028566355.1 Doras micropoeus | reverse complement strand
AGAGAGAGAGAGAGAGAGAGAGAGAGAGAGACGTTTGAGAGTAAAACTTGTAAGTCAAAGGGTCACTGTTTGTTATTTGTGTTTACTTCCAGCGGGGGGCAGCACAGTCGAGAGCTGTCACCGTAAGAACCCGAATAACAGCTGGACAACATGATGCACAGCGTGACTGAGTGATCTCCTCTCCCACATGCACAGGCCCTGACATGATGTCAACAGCTGAGATCGCCGAGATCAAGAACAGACCCGATCCGTCTTCTACTGTCACACATGGAGTGAGATATCAGAGCTCAGCAAAAAAGCACAGTGTAAAAAACACACTGACGTTCAGCTCGGGTCCTGTAAATACTGCGGCTACACGCTGCAGAACGTTAGCGGAACCTCCAGTACTGTATCTGACAGGTCCGACAAAATATAGAAACGAAAACATAGCTTTTCGTTTCCACAGTGCAGAATGGTGGAACATCTAGGTAACCTGATGGATTAAGATTCCATTGAGCACTCTTAATGGTTCCTCAGTGTGTTTTTGTTCCTCTGTGCTTTGACATAGAACCCTAAAACTATGTGTTTCACTATTAGAAAGGGTTCCAACTTGAGTATCCTCAGGAACTCTTAACTATCAAAAGGATACATGAGGAACTCTTAGAAAAAAAATTGTTTACCTCTGTAGGAACCCTTAACAGAAAGGTCTTCAAAGAAATTCTGTTTAAGAAGATAAGCCTTAATTACCATAAGAACCCATAAAGAATGATTAGAGTACCCTACAACAGTGTTTCCCTATCAAAAGGGTTCCATCTTGAGGAACCATTAACTGTCTAAAAGATCCACGAGGAACTATTAGAATTTTTTTTAGTTTGTTCTTCTGTGGGAACCTGTAAAAGAAAGGTTTCCCAGGAAAACCTGTTTAAGAAGCTAAGAACTATTAAGGAATGATTAGAGTACCCCACAACAGTGTTCCCCTATCAAAGGCGTTCCAACTTGAGTATCTTCAGGAACCTTTAAATGTCTAAAGGATCCACGAGGAACTATTAGAATTTTTTTTAGTTTGTTCTTCTGTGGGAACCTGTAAAAGTAAGGTTTCCTAGGAGAACCCATTTGACAAGCTAAGAACCCTTAAGGAATGATTAGTGTACCCTACAACAGTGTTTCCCTATCAAAAGGGTTCCAACTTGAGTATCTTCAGGAACCTTTAAATGTCTAAAGAATCCATGAGGAACCATTACCTAAATTTTTTTAGTTTGTTTCCCTGAAGGAACCTGTAAAAGAAAGGTCTTGAGTATCTTCAGGAACCCTTAACTATCTAAAGGATCCAGGAGGAACCACTAGAAAAAAATTTACTTTGTTCAACTTAAGGAACCTGTAAAAGGTTCTCCAAGGAGATCCTGATTAAGAAGCTAAGAACCCTTAATCACCATAAGAACCCATAAAGAATGATTAGAGTACCCTACAACAGTGTTTCCATATCAAAGGCATTCCAACTTGAGAATTTTCAGAAATCCTTAACTATCTAAAGGATCCACAAGGAACTATTAGAATTTTTTTTTAGTTTGTTCTTCTGTGGGAACCTGTAAACGAAAGATTTCCTAGGAGAACCCATTTAACAAACTAAGAACCCGTAAGGAATGATTAGCATACCCTAGAACAGTGTTTCCCTATCAAAATGGTTCCAACTTGAGTATCTTCAGGAACCCGTAACTATCTAAAGGATCCATGAGGAACCTTTAGAAAAATTTTTTTTAGTTTGTTCAACTTAAGGAACCTGTAAAAGGTTCTCCAAGGAGATCCTGATTAAGAAGCTAAGAACCCTTAATTACCATAAGAACCCTTAAAGAATGATTAGTGTACCCTACAACAGTGTTTCTCTATTAGAAAGGGTTCCATCTAGAACCTCTCCAAGAAGCTATGAACCCATAACTATCACAGATACCTTGAGGAACAACTACACTCTTATTACAAATGATTAAAAGTAGATCCCCTAAAAGCCCTGAAGGTGCCAAGATCTCTTCCAAAATGATTCATTTACAACAAGAATAAATGTAGACACCTCGTCTAGGATTCTGTCCCTCCATGAAAATATGTAAGGGTCTATGTAGAACCTTTCATACATGTTTCTGTATCAGAGAGAACATACTTAGTACGCTAAGAACCCTTAACTATCCAGTGAACCCATGGGAAATGATTAGTGCACAACCTTAAAAAAAGATTAAATGTATAAATATTAAGGGTTCCTTGGTTTTCTTGGTTCCAGGCTCTGTGAGAAGTTGATAAGATTATACATAGAACCCTAAAACAGAGTGTGTATTTATGTAGGAAGATAAGAACTGCTGTTCAGAGAACACTTCAGGAACAGGTAGTGTACTTGTTTAGAGAAAACAAGGTTAAATATAGAAACCTTAAGGGTTCTTTGGCTTGCCTCTCTGTCAGAACCATCCTATAGCCAAGTATGTTTTTTAAACATATTAAGTTTGTCATGTTTCAGTTTGTCTCTCAGATTCCAAAAAAGGTTCCAAAAAGGTTCCATGCGGAACCTCTTTAGGAAGCTAAGAACGCTTAATTATCCAATGAACTAATGAGAAATTATTAGTATAAGCACAAAAAAATTACATCTAGAAACATTAAGGACCTTTCAGTTTGTCTCTCAGGTTCCAAAAATGGTTCCAAAATGGTTCCATGTGGAACCTCTTTAGGAAGCTAAGAACCCTTAACTATTTAATGAACTCTTGAGAAATGATTAGTGTAAACACACAAAAAAAACCCCAATTACATCTAGAAACATTAATTATCTTTCAGTTTGTCTCTCAGGTTCCAAAAAAGGTTCCAAAAAGGTTCCATGCGGAACATCTTTAGAAAGCTAAGAACGCTTAATTATCCAATGAACTAATGAGAAATGATTAGTATAAACACAAAAAAAATGACATCTAGAAACATTAAGGATCTTTCAGCTTGTCTCTCAGGTTCCAAAAAAGGTTCCAAAAAGGTTCCATGCGGAACCTCTTTAGGAAGCTAAGAACGCTTAATTATCCAATGAACTCTTGAGAAATTATTAGTATAAACACTAAAAAAAATTACATCGAGAAACATTAAGGATCTTTCAGCTTGTCTCTCAGGTTCCAAAAAAGGTTCCAAAAGGGTTCCATGCGGAACCTCTTTAGGAAGCTAAGAACGCTCAATTATCCAATGAACTCTTGAGAAATTATTAGTATAAACACAAAGAAATTACATCTAGAAACATTAAGGATCTTTCAGCTTGTCTATCAGGTTCCAAAAAGGTTCCAAAATGGTTCCATGTAGAACCTCTTTAGGAAGCTATGAGCACTTAACTATCCCAAGAACCTACAAATATGCATGGTAAGAAAATGTTCTCAGGAGAATTCTACAACACTGAGGGCCCCAAGCATAAGACTTAAGGGAATCTTAGAACTCTCTATCCAAAGAACTACTGTGGAACCCTTATTTCTATTTCTAAGTCTATGCATTGTTCTGGATAATGAAGATCAGTGAAGATCTAAGCCAGCTTATGCTTAGAAAAGCTACCCAAGTCTTTCTAGAGGAACCCTTAAAGGTTTACTGGTTTAATGTAGAACCCTATACCAACGTGTTTTGAAAAGGTTCTACATAAAATGTTAGAACTTATAACCATCCAAAGGAACCTGTCTTGTTTTCAGAATGTAGGTGATAAGGATATCAAGATCCACAGCACCTGACCAAAGTACCCCCCCCCACACACACACACGCAAACATGCTAAACTTCCACTCACTCTGGGTTTTGTATGACGCACGTTCAGAATACTTTGGTCAATAATCACCGTTTTTTATTGCAGGAAAAACACCCACACAAAAATAATCATCTGGTTCAGACAGGATTCCTGCTCGTGTAAGAAGCATGACTCAAACGATTCATCTCCACATCCATGCGCGCAAACGGAACAGCAGGCAAAGGAAAACTGACATCTTAAATCGCCACTTCATTTCCCCCTGGCCTGGCCTGGCCCTTATATAGGAAAAAAAGAAATGGTTAATAGGTTCCCTCTAATGCAACTGTTACGAATATAACAACGGTGACACAGAATATCGGCGGCAGAACCAGGGCCCCGTGCTTGGAGCCTCCTCACGGCCTGCAGGCTCCCCGATTAGAGCCGAAGATAAGCTGCAGATCCATTTACAATCACAGCTTCTGTGATTGAAGCTTTTTTTGCTCCAAATAAGTAAATTAGCTCTAATACCCCCTCCTTCTCCATCTCACAGCCTGCTCGGCTCTTATGTAAAACAGATGTTTCCCTCTCCCACACACACAGTTGTAATGTACGCTACAGTCGAATCTGACAGGCTCGGATTCTTTAGCAGGGGTGTTTACTACATCTCGGTCCATCTGGGCATGTAGACATGATCAGCATTATGTTCTGCTTTCATGTAACTTTTGAATACATGTCTTGTTCTCATTCAATTCAAAAGTCCCGTTTTCACACTTCCACCCCTGTACACCAGTGATGGCTCAACGGATAAGGCCCTGGCTTACTGATCAGACGGTTTGTGGTTCAAGCTCCACCACTAGCAACCTACCACTGTTGGGCCCTTCAGCAAGGCCCTTAACCTTTTCTGCTCCAGGGGTGCTGTAACAAGCTAGTATATGCAAAGAAAAGAATTTCACTGTTCTGTAATGTACATGTGACACATAAAGTCTTCTTCTTCACCTTCTTCTGCAACAGAGTATTACACAATATGAACAGAAGTACTGGGACACAGCTCTTAATAATTGATTTCAGGTGTTTCATTCAGTCCGGTTGCCACACGTGGATAAAATCAAGCACCTAGCCATGCAGTCTGCCTTTACAAACATTTGTGAAAGAATGGGTCATTCTAAAGAGCTCACTGAATTCGAGAGTGGTACTGTAATAGGATACCAACAAGTCAATTCCTGAAATTTCTTCCACAATCCATGAGTTTAGGAACCACAGCAACTAGGGTATAGAGTGGGGTCACTGAGTGCTGAAAGTTGCTAATGCTCTACTGACTCAATAACTGCAGAGTTGCAAAACTCCTCTGGCATTAGCATCAGGACAAAAACTGGGCACTGGGTGCTGCATGGCATGGGTTTCCATGGCTGAGCATTTGCATGCAAGCCTTACATCATCAGGACAATGCCAAGATGGAATGGGGTAAAGAATGCAGCCACTGGACTCTGGGGCAGTGGAAATGTGTTCTGTGGAGTGACAAATCACGCTTCTCTATCTGTCAGTCTGATGGATGAGTCTGGGTTTGGTGAATGCCAGGAGAACGTTACCTGCCTGACTGCACTGTGCCAACTGTAAAGCCTGGTGGAGGTGGGATAATGTGATGGGGTTGTTTTTCAGGGGTTGGCCAAGGCCCCTTAGTTCCAGTGATGGAAAATCTTAATCATTCAACATACCAAGACATTTTGGACAATTTTATGCTTCCAACTTTGTGGGAACAGTTTGTGGACGGCCCCTTCCTGTTCCAACATGACTGCACACCAGTGCACAAAGCAAGGTCCATAAAGGCATGGATGAGTGAGTTTGGTGTGGAAGAATGTGACTGGCCCACACAGAGTCCTGACCTCAACCCCATCTAACACCTTTGAGATGAACTAGAAAGCAGATTGCGAGCCAGGCTGTCTTGTCCTACATCAATGCTCTTCTGGATGAATGGGCAAAATTCCCACAAACCCACTCCAACATCTTGTAGAAAGCCTTCCCAGAAGTGTGGGAACACATATAGTGTATATAAACAGATGACAATAAACACTTTAATTCATTATGATGCACCCACACTGTTAGGAAACGAAGAACCCATAATGATCTATAACAAGCCTAGAACACGTCATATCCAACATCAGGGAGACGGTTTTCTTCTTTGGAGCATCAATAATATTCAGAAAACCTGACAGGTTCCATCTAATGCTCTTTAGGGTTCTTCAGTTTGTTCCTCTGAGGTTTGATGTAGAACCTTACAACAGAGTGTTTCCCAAACAAGTAGAACCGATTTTTGGAATCTAAGAACACTTAAATATCCACTGAACTCTTGAAGAACGTTTGTTTCAGTTGCTTATCTGCGGCTCTAACTGAGGAGCCTACAGGGAGACTCGTGACCATGACGATGCTCCAAACATGAGGTTCCGGTTCTGCATTTCAGGAACACCATGGAACATAAAGATGCTTTAGGGATATCCAGAAAACTTGACAGTTCCATGTGTAGGGTTCTTCAGTTTGTTCCTGTGAGGTCTGATGTACAAACCCTCACCAACGTGTTTCCCCAACCAAATAGATTTTTTTAAGCTAAGAACATTTAATCATCCCACCAGCTCCTGAAGTATAGCAAAACAAATTCATTACTCGGGTAAAAATAGGGTTCCTCAAACGTTCTTGGATTCTTAGAGGTGGAACAGCTCCACTGAGCTTGGGGTTCTATCTTGGTTTCTTCAGGGCTCTCCAGTTTTCTCCCATCTCCCGAGCAGCTACTCTAAACGAGGCACGAATGTTGTGTCCTCCTGGGATGGAACGCCGACCACGATAAAGAATGAATACTGGTTAGTTCCTGTGAACCCCAAGCACCGCCTGTTTTGTGTTTTCTCAAAGGCGTCATTCTCATAAGACGGAGGATTAATATGCTTTTGTAGTGCATGTAGACAAAGTAAACCCTCACAACTGCAATTTTCGATGCTTACTTCATGTGAAAATTTACAAAGGTTAGCCTCATTGCTATGAAACCGATTAAAATCCAACCACATTCCCCTCACTCATTCAAATTCATGTCCGTCTTTGGGTTCCAATTTCAAACGTGTGCCAAGAGCCAATTGCCAAGACACATGTTTTGGTGTACTTCAAGTGTATAATTTATTACTGGTTACAAACATTGAAAGTACAGATGTCACTATATTGCGTATAATGTAGAACCAGTGTGTATTGGTTTTAGCCTCCTACCTCTGAACCAAGCTGACGTGGTGAAGTTCACCAATGTTGTGCTCTCATTCATCAGCCACAATAACAAACAGAGGCTCTGTGATGTGACACAGCAGCTGAGGAACAGCGTCATATCCATCACTTGGCCAAAAAAAGCCGCTTTCTGCTGATGTAAGGTGATCAATAGTTCTCGGGAACTGCCTCTCACTCTGGACTGGGTACTTCAAGTGGCGCCACTCAACAACAAAGCCGTGCAAAATGGCCGAGCCCTAATTTGCTTGCGATACATAAAATAATCATTACTGATCTATCCTTTTTACTGACAGATTCAAATAATTCCAGGACGGTAGTTGTATATACAATTGAGGAATGGGGGTGTGGGGAGGGGGTTCACGCATAATAGCAGAAACAGAAGTGCTGAAATGTCATGGCGTGTGTTTGGTTCTTGAGGTCCTTTCTGCTTCTTCAAACACGTCCCTGAGGTGAGGAAAGAGTCATAGGCTAAAAAAAGACTTTTTTTCCTAGAGTGTTTCCCAGAGACAGTGAATTCACACCCACACACAGAGCTACAATCTCAGGGGCTGGACCAGGTGTGTGTGGATGTGGTTATACATGACCCGTACCTGGTTGGTTGTTTTTTTAATGTCTCTGAACACTGCAGCTTTTGTGCCGCCACAAAAAAGGTTAATCTAGACCTATGGCTGCCCATTTTCCATTTGCATGACTTTTGTTAGACCTGCAGTGGAGGCACTGGTTTTTGAATGACAGACAGTCTTCCTTTCATGCCTGTACAAGCATCTCTTCTTTCTCTCCATCTCCAAGAGAGAGTGGATGCAGGATGGGTAATTAACTGGCATCTGGAAGCCATTGGTAAGTTAAGGCCCCTAAAGCAAAGACCTTGTGTCTTCTTATCGACTTAAAAGATGCATAAGGTCTAGAATCCCAATCAAGATGGACAGATGAAGAAGTCAGAAGATGTAACAAGACAAAATCAAGCATATGCACGATAGAAATCTGATATACGAAACCTCTAATGTGGATAGTAATCCGAAAAAAGGAGGGATAAAAAGCTCAGGTGGTCTGTTCTCTGTAACTGGCTAAAGTGGTGCTCCTGGCTAGAGATACTTATCAATGAACCAGCAAGGAGGGAAAAATAGAAAGAAGAAGGCTTTGAATGCAGGATTATTGAATGAAAGAGACCCCAAGGGCCAGAGAAAGTCCCTCAGTACACATTTGCCTGCAGAGGTCTGGTTCTTCCACTGTCAGTCAATCTTCACAATAAAAGTGGAGAGTAGAGGAGAAGGTACTGTAAACAGAGCTTTAAAAAAAGAAAAAAAGATTTGCTTTAATCAAATGCACACACATCGTCCTTTACGAAAAAAAGAGAAAAGTATGTGGGTGTTTTCTGTAGTCCTACTATCAGCTTGGGCTGTCTGTAGACTACAATCATCCATCACGGCTCTGCCTGGCTGCCTAATGTCTTATCACACTTAAACCTGGTTCGACCCATGATTCTGGCAGTGATACATGGCTCGGGTGCCAGAGGTGAGGGCAAAGTCACGGCGGTCCGGAGCCCCCTGCCACACACATACACGAGAGAGCAGAAAGGCCAGGGACCCCACATCCTGCAATACGATAGAATAAAATGAAAGAAGAGGAAACCAGAACTCAGCAGAGAATTCTATCGTTCTTTTGCTACCACTGGCACACAGTATATATAACAGTATATAGATATAAATTCTATGGAAAATGAATTGTATGGTTAGCAATAGGGATACCACTATACTAGTCACAGGAAAGGATTCAGTATGCTGTAGGTTAGATAGTCAGCAGTCAGTCAAGACTCAGCATAGCCTTGTGATCCCTGTGATGGGCCTCACCGTGGGCCTCAGGATGACAGAACTAAGACCTTACAGAGGCTCAGGGAGGTGCTGGTTGAAATTTGTGAGCCTCAGTCTGGTAGTAGTAGGATCTGGATGAGAGTAGGAGTTTGTGAGCCTCAGTAGGAAAGGAGTAGAAGACTGTAGGATTAAAATAGCAGAAGCAGAAGCTTGTAGACATCTGGATGGCAGGACTGGATATCTAAATCTAAATGGGAAAAGGAGTCTACAGGCTTCTGTAGGGCGAAACTGAAAGCATGTAGGCCTTAGCACAGACTTCTAGAAAAGGTCAAAAGCAGAAGTTTGTAGGCCACAAAATATGATTTGAGTAGGTTTAGTAGACCTCCAAGGGGTAAAAGAGCTTTTAGATCTCTGGTTGGGAGGACTAGAAAATAGAGATGCTCACAAGTCCAAGTTAAGTCTCAAGCCTCTGATGGTTGTGTCATAAAGGATACACATGATAATAAGAAAGGAAATGACATTCAGCTCTTCAAACATTTCCTTAATGTTAATCTGGAAAAAAATAAAATAAAGATTGTTCATGAGTCCCAAATATTGAGTCCGATTTGAATCCCGAGCCACAGTGTATGCAATTTAAATGTGACTTGAGTACATGGGGTTACTTCTACAGGTCATTTTATAGAAGGGAAAATGCAGTGGGAGTATTTTATTTCTCAATGTAAGTGTGAGCAAAAATGATTGACGTGGCAGATTCAGGGCAGAACGATGGGGCAGAGGGCAGCACAGTCGCCTCATAGCAAGAAGCACCAGGCTTATAGATTGGTGACGTCAGTAAACTTAGAGGCTCCTCCAACAAATTTGCTTGAGAAAATAAACTTTTTTGTTTGACATGGAAGCCTGACCTCTGACCTGCCTTCCAGTGGATCCTGCCCTCTAGTGGATACCGAAGAGAAAACGCTCATACGAGTATAATTTCCTGTAAGAACACAGGTCATGCAGCATAAAACTGACCAAGACTGATACAACTCATTAGTCAACTTGTCAGGATGTAGAGCAGGGGAAAGATGTGTTTGCCTAGAGCACTGAATGTGCAAAGGGCCAGCTCTGACTCAATCACAAATATAGAGCATCCCTCCACACACACAGAGATCAGAGGAGCAGCGAAATCAAAGACAGGAAACGCAGAACTCATACAAGAACAGAAAGACCAGAACAGCCACAAGTATCCCCTCACACACAGACCACAGAGATTAGCAAAGCAAGAAGCAGAGCAGTCGTTATGTGCAGACCAGAGAGACCGGAAAAACACACAACAGAAAAAACTGGGATCAGAAACACACGCGCTGATCGGAGAGATCGGGATCCTGCGCTACACTACACAGCTGCTGGTGAACGCGCTAATGAAAGAAAGACGCACGACAACCTGTGCAGCAAGATATTACGTTTTTAACTTGAAGAGAGTAAAAAGACGGAGCGGCGTACGCGATAACAGCATTGAAGCAGCATTAAATATAACTAAAAATGGATAAAAAGTACGACCTGTGTGTCTGTGCTATGGTATAAGTGCTATGATGAACGCTGTTAACGGAAGATTATCAATGGTACCGGCGCTTCATCCGACCGCCTTGTTGTTGATTATTTTCCCATAACAGCATGATGCAGTGTTTCCTTCCTTACGTGTCGCCATGACAACTGATCCCACTGAAAATACTACACAGGTCAGACACTGATTATGGTTCAGCTCGCTGAAACAGAGATGGCAGAAGTTTCACGGCGGGGTAGATTTGTTTTTTATTTCTGCGAGCAGGTTGACTCATGCTGACCATCACACACAGGCACTCTCCCCCCACACACACACACAGGACAGTCTGACTATGAGTCAAGCACACACAGGCTGCACTCACAACCATTTAAATCTATTAAAACTTTATAAAGCAGAAAGGAACTATCCTGTCTGTCTGTCAATGTGTGTGTGTGTGTGTGTGTGTGTGTGTGTGTGTTAGCTCCTGAATGCATGGCTTTGTCAAGATGAGCTGGGCTTAGTCTTACAGCCGAAGCCTGGGGCACACGTGACCCCCACCATAACAGCCCCCTTTTCCCCTTACCCTCCTGGTCGGGGTTTTTAGAACGAGGCCCTGCTGTTGTGATTGCACTCAGGCTTTTCCAGTCGCCTTCAACAGTTCACTTCAGTGCAGACTTTATAAAGGCACGACCACCCACACCCACAGAGCTGTCCAAACAGCATCCGTCTCTGTCTTTACCCCAGTCCTGGAAAACACACACCTTACACACGCACACACACACACACACACACACACACACAGGACGGACACATATGTATCTGTGGAAGTGTAGACACTGGGATATAGACTGAAGTATAAAAGATTGATTTAGAAGCTCATCCTTTAACATGAAATTAGATTAATTCATTACAAAATCACAACATAAAATTCTTAGTATGGGAAAAAAAAAACCCCAAAAAATTTAGATCATATTTCTGAATGAAACGTTTATTATACTCACCTTTAAGAACACCTTCGCATCTCCTGCTGTTTGCACGGAAATTTTAATATTTAAAACTTAATATTTTCCCACATTTTTCTATTTTCATTTACCGTTTTCACCGTTGCCCAGGCAACAAGATATCTATTCGTCTGCTTTTCTAGCTGTACCACAGCGTAAACATTTTTTTTTATTTTCCGTCTAGATATTGCTGTTTTTTTCCCCCCTCTGATTCTCACCGACTTGCAAACTCAATCCTTTTTCAATATTTTCCCACGTTTTTCTATTTTCATTGCTTTCATTTACCGTTTTTCACCGTTACCAAGGCAACAGGAGATCTATATGTTCTTTTTCTGGCTGTATAAAAATAAACATTTTTCAGTTTAGGTTTTGATATTCCCAGATTCTCGCCGACTTGTGATTGTCTCGCAGTGACACGCTGTAATTCGAGACCTCGTGAAACTACCCGGGTGTGTTGTGTTATGTACGGCGTGAAACGTTGCAGTGAAACAGAATTAAATATCACAAGTTTTCTTTTACAATGAAATATTCTATTTGGAGCTGGGTCATATGATTACAGTGTGTGTTGGAGGGTAAAAATATTAATAAGTAGATGGGCACTTAGAGAGCGCAGACCTCGGGCACGACCAATAGGTTCTGATCTGACAAAAATAATAATATGTTCATCTACGTAATGCATATATATATATATATATATATACATATATACATAGTGCATGAAAAGCTTTTTTTTGGTCCTTGCTACACCCGTTCACTGAGTTTCATGACAATCTGCCTTTTTTTTTACAATAAACTACATCATCTGCTCCTCTCCTACTTCTCTAATAAGAAGTAGTTTGTTCGTTTTTTTTTTTTTATTATTCTGCTACCAAGCAATACGGGTTCAAATGTATTTTTTGGAGTCAGCAGTAAGGTCGCCTTCTTGTTTAAATTTATTGTGAAATCATTTTTCCATGCTTGAGCTTCCCTTGTTATGATGTAATAAATAAAAATAAAAAAGTTCCCTAGAATGAAACGATCTTATATTATAAGCACATTTAATGCATAAGTACCAAGTATTTGGTGTCCGTAAAGAAAAAAAAAATACTAATGAAACTTAAGAATTTGTTTAAAGCTTCCTGTGAGTGTAAAGGGTTAAGACAAGAGAAAAGAGAGACAGATGGAGAGAAAGACAGCGAGGGAGGCCAATGACCGAGAGGCGAAAACTCAAACTGAACCCAGACTCTTAGGTTAGAGTCATGGCATGGCATCTAGTGTCCCTCCTCCCTGCAAGTCAGCTCAGCTCGTCTCATCTTCATCTCTGTCTTTAATCACGTAAAGCCTGCATTAGCTCTGAGGGGTAGAACACTAAAAGCTATGCCCAAAAAAAAAAAAAAAAAAAACTTTAAGAGGCAGCGTTACACCGCGCCAGTGTGTGTGGTTCCTAATCCTTCACTGCATTATCTATGAGCAGCCCTGGGCTGTATCTTCTCCTGTCTCTCTCTCTCTCTCTCTCTCTCTCTCTCTCTCTCTCTCTCTATCTCTCTCTCTTCCCCCCATAGCCCCTCCTCCTCCTCAAACCCGAGAAGTCAGAATCAGAGCAGAGATCAGATAGGCGAGGTCTGATCCAGTCCAAAGCCCTAAAACACAGCTAACAAATGACCTGCACCTCCCACACACTAAAACACACTCTCAGCTCCTCCTGCACTCCTACACACACACACACACACACACACATATACACACATACACAGATCACTGTCTACCTACCTCCAGGGGGGAACCAAGTACAAAAATAAGGATATTAAAGAAGATTAAAGTCTCCAAATCATACAGAGAGCTGGGAATGATTGCTTTTATTCACTCCATTTCAAAAGAAAAAGAAGAAACACCCATCACCGTCCTCTTATCTGCTACAGCAGTTTGTCCTGTGACAGCTAGCAATCAGCATTCAGCTAGTGATTAGCATGCTAGGTAATATTTCAGAGATTAGCAATGAATCTGCCGGTAGTTTTCCTTTCGCTAAATTTCCAATGTCTAAAAAGACACAAATTTACCCATTTCTTTTGTGACTCGAATCGATGCATTTTATATCGTTTATTCCGAGCAAATAAACATCCGAGCTCAGCTTTTTTATGCAGAAGATTTATCCCGAAGAGGAGTTGCACTTCCCGTTCTCGGGATCCGACCTCATCCGAGTCATCGCTCATCCGAATTTGTGTCAGAACGTGTGCTTCGATAACTTTAAGGTGTGAATAAAGCTTGTGATGCGAACATGCAAATGAGTCTTGTGACATCATGAAAGAAAAATGCACTGAGATGAAAGTTTGGTATCAGTACTAAGCGGTGTTGATTTTTGTGCACTTTAAGTGAAATAATCGAAATATTCTAAATATTATTCTAAGCAGTAAAAAAAAAATGGGATTCACATTTTTTTTAAATAGAGTTTTTATAGAGAATCCTAACTTTTTGATGTTTTCATATTTCTCATGCTGTTCTAAACAGAATCCTAAATGTTAAAAAAAGGACGGTTAATTAAGTAGTTTGTTAAAACCGCTACAGGAATGCGAGTAATAAACATGTCAGATGTGAAGAGAAAGTCTTAAAAAGCCTAAACAGAAAAAAAAAGCGAAAAGAAAAAAAAAAGCAGTGAGCCGCCGTAAGTGACATCTACGTTCTGCTGTTTCAGTGCATCTGAGCGTAAATATTTAAAGTAGAAATGCTGTCAGAAAGCAGAAAGTGCCCGTCTCCGTGCAGGATTAATGCCACTGTGATTGAACTGAAGACAGACTGATTAGGTCCGATTTGCTTTACAGAAGCCACCCACGAAGGAGCGTGTGGCCGGGCGCCAACACTTTAAAAACTGTTTTGTGATTTCTGAAAATCTGGACCTTTTAAAAAGGCTGTGTAAAAAGTCGGTTTGAGTTTGGCTCAGGGTTTTGTTCGGATGGTTGTAAAAGCGAAAGCACAAAGGCTCTTTAACGGCACGGCTCTCGGTGTGTGGCACATCATTCTGGCAGTCATGTGGTAAATATTGTGTTTCCTGTCTCCTCCTTAACTGTTTTGGTAATTGGCTTGTGTTAACCTGATGACCCGGTGAGCACAGAGTAAAAGGGGGGAGAGATGTAGTGTGTGTGTGTGTGTGTGTGTGTGTGTGTATGAGAGAGATGGTGGTGGTAGTTGAGGGGTACACAAGGTGACTCAGGAAGCAGCGAGCTGAACGCTGAACCCTCGGCCCTCACAATGGCCTGCGCTGTTCCCCAGAGCCTCCGCTCTCAATCCCCGGCGGCGTCGGCGACGGACGACGTGGTTCGCATTAAGAGAGATAAATGATCCCTGATTCTCTTCTGACAGCACCGAAAACACACCAGGGCGCAAACATACACACTGAAACATATACACAGATAAATCAATCACACAATAAATATCTGCATATAGATACAGCAGAAGCCTACAGGCTTGATCAGAGTTTCAGTCGAAATGAGCCGTCTTACTGAAATCCAATCACGAACCTGAATCGGACAAAAGTGCAATCAAATTTCTTTCCGGAAGAATCCGGGGACTTGGTGAGCGCTGGAACGCTGCAGTAGCAGTAACACGATGCGTTTGTGTGTAGCAGATATAATATTAAACTATAATATTCTACATAACTGCACAATTAACCATCGTATAGCGCTGTATATAATCAGACACGGCGCTGATTGTATTATCATATAATCAGCGATACATAGCGAAAGTTAGCTAATTAGTAAACAGTAAACAAATCGGTCTTCATCACGAGTTCATCGTTTATATGGTTTATCTGCGTTTATCTGCGTTTATAGTGTGTTTATGTTTACTGCTTAACAATAAAAAAATTAATTGAACAAATTTGATTCATTCAAGCAGTTCATATTGATGTAGAAATATTGCTTTGAGGTTATACAATTAAAATTAAACTGAAAAGGTGTATTCTTAATAATAATAATAATAATAATAATAATAATAATAATAATAATAATAATAAAGTAATAATAATATTATTATTAGTATATAATATTATGTAATATATAATATAATATTA
>JAOUQY010000038.1:33903046-33914565 GCA_028566355.1 Doras micropoeus | reverse complement strand
AGTTTAGATTGGCAGAAGGTCAGCTGGGTATCTAATTTAATGGTTGGCCCAACGTTGGCCCGATGGACAAAATGAAGCTGGGTGCTAACGTTGGCCCAACGTAAAATCTGATGTTGGTCTGATGTTGGCCCAACTTCAGTTTAGATTGGCAGAAGGTCAGCTGGGTGTCTAATTTAATGGTTGGCCCAACGTTGGCCCGATGGACAAAATGAAGCTGGGTGCTAACGTTGGCCCAACATGAAATCTGATTTTGGCCTGACGTTCGCCCAACTTCAGTTTAGGTTGGCAGAAGGTCAGCTGGGCATCTAATTTAATCGCTGGCCCAACGGCTGCTTGCTACATGGGATGCTACATAGCAAAAGTAGCTAGAAAGTAAGTAAATGTAGTGCACATTACTGCATGAGTAGTAAAATAACTAAATGATACATTGATAAATTGATTTACATTTAGTTATGTTACATTATTAGCTTCCTTCTAGCTTCATCCGTTGATTAGCAAAACAAGCTAGCTGTACTAGTTAAGTAAACTCACCAGAAGCACTAGCGATCTCAGCCACTTCCTTCTTAGCTTTATTTTTCTTCATGACGTCTCTATAGACTTCTAAGTCTGAGAGGTTGTATATCATGATACCATGGTTAAGTGAGTTATTAGTTGTTGCCTAAATGGGAGCTAATCGCAGGTAGGAGCTAATGTCGTGCGGTTGGGAAGTGAGGAAGCATCCGATCACATGCACCATATTTGAATGTAAGTTTAGAATGTTAACAATGAACTCTTGCTATAATGTCTTTGGCTATTTAAATACTGTATATGTGAAGCTATTTTTTCAAGATAATATGTAACTTTTTCTAGATAATGGGTAAACTTTTCCCACCTAGAAACTAAATGGGATGCTAACATTTGAGCTGTGAAAGACAACCAAAGATGAAACTAAGGCTAGTCTAACAGAGGCATATTTTTCATTGTTTCCAACCAGAAACCAGACCAGAACTCCTTTTGCTCTATTTTTAAAACCCTTTTTTTTCTCTTCACTGAATCCAGACAGTCCTCAAGTACAATAGTGAATTCTGAATAACAGGCATGAGGTGGTAATTTGGAGAGGATTTGATAGGAAAAAGGAAGAAAGTGATCAACTACACCTGGTTGTACACACACACACACACACACACATATGAACACACACACCCTCCCAAACCACAATTGGACATGCCAATGTACTCAGTCATGTGGCGTGATGAGTTGGCCTCGGAGGCTAATCACCGTAATTAGCCTGAGAGAACAGAAAACGCCAGCGAGTGTGAATCGGCTCCAGAAAAGCAAAGCTTTATAGTACTCTTTTCACACACACACACTCACAGACACACACACACACACATGCAGGCTGTCTGCTAGGGTGCCAACTTAAACAGGTTGCAGGCACGGTGCCCGCTATCCCACCCCTAAACAGAGCCCATGGCAAGACCATGAACGTTTCTCAATTAGGGTCTGGCCACGGTGCCTACCTTTCCTTCAAGTGCCACAATACGAGGTACCAGCTGAAGTAAAAAAGAAGCAGTCTTTCTTCCACAGCTCTTTCTGCAAGTCTTCTAATTCCTTCAATCATCCAAACCACAACCAGGGCACCTTTTTCCTCTTTTCTTCCTTTTTTTTTTTTTTTTCTTGAGTAAAGTCTTGTATAGAGAGTGTCTGTGGACGTCGCTGTAATGCGGATAAATACGTGGAGCATGTGAGTACGGGAGCATGACTCAAACTAAGGATTGGCTTACAATTATTATTCTTACGTGCAAGACAATACTGTGACATAAGCGAATAAACAAATAGCGACAGTCGATCTGTCTTCCGTGATAAGTCTTCCGTGATAAGTCTTTAGTCTCGCTTTACCGTATCACAGGGATTTGCATAAGATTGTGTAATAAATACTGGAAACAAAAAAACGCCTTCCAGCACGAATGACGCTGAATTGTGTATTTTAAATTGTGAAAATAAACAAATCCAACAAGAGTAAAAGAAGACGTATCATTATTATCGTTATTATTATCGATATTATCATTCTGCATATTGCGCAATAACAGGAGGTTTAAAAAAGGTCATGGGATTTTTCATCTGAAAAAATTACATTTGTGTGTGTGTGTGTGGGGGGGGGGGTGTGTGGATAGTCTTGTTAAATGAAATGAGGAAAGAAAATCTAATTAACGGAAACATGGAATTGGAATAAATCAGATTTGACTAAATAATTGAATTATACATTAAAAATAACATGAGTATAAATAAATAAATAATGTAAAAAAAAAATGCATAATTTAATTAATCATGTGAGGGGAAAAACATGTATGAAGCATGTTTTTAAAAATCCACTGAAAATAAATGATTTGTGTTTTTTTTATCACAATATGTAAATAAATAATATAACACATTTAACCTAAAAATAAATTAATAAAAAAATCACATTGCCTATTAAAAAAAATCACTATTATTGAAAAAAAAACCTATGTGACTGTGAAGAACTGAATCGCATGAAAATAATGTAATGTAATAAGAAAATTCATAGTTTTTTTAAAGAAAACATTAAAAATTTAATAATGTCATAAAAATCACATGAAACATGAGAATCATGTTCAAAAAGAACTTTAAAATATATTGCTATTTTTTAAAATCGAGAATGATTTTAGAAAAATTAATGTAATAATTATACACGAGTCACGGCTTTTTAAGAAAATATAAAAAATTTAATTCTGTAACAAAATCACATGAAAACAAGTGAATTGTGTTTTAAAAAAAAAGTCATTATTTTAGAAATATGAAAATAAACAAAGGGGGAAAAAAATTCCCTCGTGAAAATACACGACTCGTAAAAAAATTCCGTGTTCAAATTAATTATAAAAATGAATTAGGGTTAACTATTAGTGATGAATTGCAGATAAAAATAATTACATCATGAAAACAATGCTGCATGTGCAAAAAAATGGGAAAGAAAAACTAAAAAATGTGTAAAGTTAATATTACATGTTTACAGACTCACGTGAAAAATATTATCAAAAACATGTGAAACTCAAAACACGTGTACTACATGGAAAATAATCGGTGAGCCGTAACGTGTCTAAGAACTGCACGTGGATGTGAACTTATTGAGGTGTGAACGGTGCGACTGACAGAGGCGACCCCGATGCTCGCCGACACCACCGAGTACATCTTGACCACATGAATGCAGTGTTTCATGTCTTTGGTGTCTTCAGCATTTGAGTGGTAATTATTACACACACACACACACACACACACACACATACATACACAAGTGGGATCCTGAATCCAGGTCCAGAATTCCAAATGTCGCTCCGGGAATACTGCTGCATTGGAGTTTAGGAGGTGTGTGTGTAAATGACCTCTGTTACACCAGCTGCTCAGCCAGACTCCACCGTCTATGTGTGTGTGTGTGTGTGTGTGTGTGTGTGAGTCAGTGTTTACATGTCGATGCCAGCAGCGCTGGGTCTTGTTGCTCCCCATGTGTTGTAGGTGGGCTAAGAGGGGAGGCAGAACAATGCGAATCAAGGGCAATTACATTTCCAGTGAAAGGGGCTGTTTTTTCTTTTTTTCCAAATTCGCCTCAAATCAAAGGGCTGTGTCAATGGACAACACAAGCAGCCACTCTGATGCATTACAGAGCACGCTGCCCACAACCACTTTTATTTATTTATTCTTTTTGGTAACAAAGTTGTATTTTTTCATGAGAGTAAAACCATGCAACCCTCAAGGAGAACTATATTCTTTCCCTCAGAACAGGTTTGGATAAACATGGCGAGTAAAGTGTAGCCAAGTTTTTCACCAGTTACATTTAACAAATTAAATGCTTGAAATTGGGATACTTAAGAGGCTTCCAGTATGAGTCACCCCTCGAGTCTGTCCAGCGTGAAGACGAATCTTCACCTCAGGGACTCTGTGTGTGTGTGCGTGTGTGTGTGTGTGTGTGTGTGTGTGTGTGTGTGTTTTCCCCTTTGCTTTGTTAACACAGTATGGCTTTCGCTACGGATTTGGCTCTGTAAAGAAATCCTAGTTGCGTTACATAAATAGCAGGATTGTAGACACAATAGACTGGACCTTCCTGATAAAAGGAAACATTTCCCAAACACTTTCTACGAAGGCCATGTGTATAATGACCTATAACCTGTTATAATGCGTTCGTATTTGTATTACGCGCAGATCTTTAGACGAAGGCATTAGTTTATAGCATGTTTGTAAATTGTATACAGCATGCATTATATCGTAAGCAAATAATTCATTGTATAACACCAGGTATGACCATGTATAATAACTATAACATGTTATAATGTATTTATAAAGGGCTTATATATATATCAGTGTGTAGCATTGTTAATAATGCTTTTATTTAAAAAATAAGTAAAAAGAAAAAGTGTTTATAACACTTTATATCAACGTTATATCTTTTCATATAGGGCAAAACGGCGCTTGGTGTTATAATGCATTATAAACACTACTTGAATTATAATGAATGATGTTAGCATTATAACATATTTTGTCATAAATACCAAATTATTAATTGTATAACATGATGTTAAAATTTATTTATAAGGTGTTATGGACATCATTATAAATTTAAGCATTACAGTGTGTAGCGTTATTTATATTACATATAGTGTTCATAACACATTATATCAGCATTATATCTTCTCATAATGCACTAGAGGGCAAAATGGGGTTTGGTGTTATAATGTATTATAAACGCTACTTGAATTATAATGAATGATGTTAGCATTTTAACATATTTTGTCATAAATATGAAATCATTATTTGTCTAATGCGATGTTATAATGTATTCATAAGCTGTCATGGACATCATTATAAATTTAAGCATTACAGTGTGTCGCGTTATTTATATATAGTGGTCATAACACATTATATCAGCATTATAGCTTCTCATAATGCACTATAGGGCAAAATGGGGTTTGGTGTTATAATGTATTATAAACACTACTTGAATAATAATGGCTTATGAATGCATCATAACAAGTTACAAATATGTTCATAAGTATTTATGCACATGACCTTCATATAAAAGTTGTTTAAAGAAAGATTTTTTGTGACGCATCATAGAAAGATGCTTTATAATGTATAATAGTTTATTAATGTGTTATAACAGGTTATGAGTCTGCTCATTGTTCATTATAGATATGAGTTTCATAGAAAGTGTTATTAATACAAAGGCTAAATCCATAACAGCTCACTCGTTCCTGTAAAAGTGCACTGCAGAGGATAGGACATAAGGGCTTCATAAGGAATTAATATAGGCTTCTTTGGGTGAAATCTTTAATGGTTCGATCTAGAACCCTAGAACCCTAGAACAACCTTTTCAGGAGGCAACAAGCCCTTACATACCTAATGAACCTTTAAACAATCCCCCAAAACCATTTCAGTAATAAGTTCTAAGGCAGCTGTGTTTAGTTTGAAAGGACAGGTTCTATGTGTTAGGAAGAAAATAATAAAAGGGTTTTGTAGAAGGCTGTGAAGCATTAATTATCTACAAGAACTCACAAGAACCCTTTTACTGTAGAGTTTGTAGAGTACCAAGCCAGCTTAGTTAAGATTTTAAATGACAACAATAAAATGACCAATAGTTTGGAGTTACGCTGTTAATGTAGACGTTCTACCTGGGGGGGAAAGTTCTCCGTGGGTGCTTTAAGAGCTTATAGGGTAATTAATGGTTCTTAGCTTTGCAAGAAGGTTCCATTTGGTACTTTTTCTGGTAGAAAAAACTATTTTGTAGGGTTCTACAAAGAAGCTTTCTTGAAAAAGTATTATTATTATTATTATTATTATTATTATTATTATTATTATTATTATCATTATTAATAATAATAATAAAAATAATAATGATAATGATAATGATAATAATAATAATAATAATAATAATAATAATAATAATAATAATAATAATTTAATTATTAATTAGGTATAGTCACTATAACTGGTATATTGTATTTTTTTAATATATATATATATATATTTTTAATATTGATATTATTAACAAAATGACAACAATTAGGCAATTTTAACACTTTTTCATTCATCCTATCCACTCTTTTTATTTAAGAACATATGCGCTCACTTCCTTTGCCACAGTTTTTGTACATATAAAATAATTTAAGAGTTTTTTTAATGGGTCACGTGACTGCAGAGTGTGTTCAGTGCCCATACACGGACACGTGTGTATTTAGGGATATTGCTGATTTCTTAAAACAATTGTACAGAATAATCCTTGAGTCTGAGTGTTATAAATGAATTATCATGCAAAGTAATAATGCATACTTTGACTAGACGGATGTGAAATCGCATGATTTACTTCACCATGTATTTGTAATGCATCTATTATTATTATTATTTATCTTGTTGCTACCTTATCATGCTTCTAAATATAGTCAAATATCTTGAAGTAGTGTATGCTTTGGGTTTAAAACCGTACCTAGGAGCGTGAATCTTGTTTAAAGGCCAGCGCCAATAAGCTCTAAGCACCTTCCCTAATTCACCTCTATAATTAATGGACTATGAAGTGCTCATTCCAGCTTACTTCTACAAAAAACATCTGCTGGCTTGATTAATCCCCGTATCAAATCGAGCCTAACAAAGAAATGAGCTTGAGCTTTTAAACTTGCCATTTCGGTCTAATACATGGCCCATTACCAAATGGCCATTCATCACTTGTGTCACTCTCCAGATTTGGAGTGGAGGCTCCATCAGCAGTGCCACGGCTCTCTCGGCCCCGATGCCTGCCGTCCATGCCAGGCTAATGTGTTTACCTCAGAGTACGCACCAGCAGAAATAAAAAAAAAAAAACCCAGAGAGCCTCAAGAGCAGATCCAGCCAAGCTGGACATATTTCTACACTGTCACTACACTGTGAACGTTTTTTTTTAAAGACTTTTTCCCCTTCGCTGTAATGAAACCACAAACGCAGCGTATTCAGAAACCTACAGCTGGCTTAATACGCATGTGTGATATGTTGTGACATTTTTTTTTACTTTGTTTAACCCTTAAAGATCTCAGCTTACTCTACAGCTATTCATCTTCATTCACTTCGTTCAAGAAGAGTGAAAAATGGAATTCCTGGGAGTTTAATGGTTAAACAACTCTATAATTACTGTCATTTGATTAGTAAAAAGAAATGGCAGGAAAAGAGCAAAAAAAAAGAGCAAAGGAATAAAGCTGTGGACCCACTGAGCGTTTAAGCTGTTAATAATGAGTTATAAAGTTTTAGTCATCGCTTTTATTACTTTATGGACTTCAGATAAACACTTACTTTCTGTTGGAAAATATTCCAGTTATATTGTTAGGACTTCTGTTATAAGTTTCACAGGGATTTGAAAAGACGGCGCACGCTTTTTTTTACTGTTGTTGTTTTTTTTGGAAAGAGCCTCACTGATTTGCAACCTGGCAACCTTGTGACTTTTATACATTATTAAGTTCAAGAGAGAAAAATAATACAAGAAGCTGATGCTGATCCACAACATTAAACTATAAACGGATGAAAGTATGACCTGTCTTTGCTCTTATTGATAAACCGGCGTCATCACTGGCAAAGTCTCTGCTGCATGGCATACAAGAAAATAAAACGCTTTGGACCTTTATTAACAGTAATTGATTATTTACTCATAACTGGACGCTTCCGAGTGTTTTATTCCTAACATGGATCCATGTGCTGCATTAATATTTATGATAATACACACAAGACAGACCTGAAGATCTTTGTACCGGTTATTTCGCTCTTCACACGCTGGATGTAACATTACTTTGTGCTGCAAACGTATTTATCTTCACGAGCAGGTCCAGGTCACGGCAGGTCACGGCTTCCTTTAATCCGTCACAGCAGCGTGCAATTAAACATCAGGGATTTCATGTAAGGCTCACGTTTACCCAACAAGCCATGGAAAACAGGCAGAAACGCGTTTTTACCACATATATGAAATACAGGACGAGTATCAGAAAGTAAACAGCGTCCATCTGAGCCTTTAATTTGAGCGTAACCTGAAGTCAGAATTAAGGAGATTTGAAGAGCAACTGTGGTGAACTCTGATTACTTAATCACACGGTGATAAACACAGCCATAAATCAGGCTCCATGACAGACCTTGCAATTCAGAGGAAAATGGCCCGAAATGAGAGCTGCTGCCTCTTTCATTGTCTGAGCCCTTTAGTTACAAAGAAGGCTGTTAGGCCGTGTTCACAGGTCGCTAATGAGCTCCTGTGCTTAATCTTCAAACGCAGAAGGCACAAACACGGAGTAAACTGTCAAACATCTGCGCACGTTTATTTAGGAAAGCTAACGAAGACTCTCATTCAACACTTCTGCAATAATAAGCGTCTAGCGCAGGCAGGACATTGCGTTTTAATCACAGACGCAGGCCGCCGAGGCTTGCCCGGTTTAGCTTTAGCGCTGACGTCCTGCGTAATATGGAGCGAGCTAAATCTGAAGGGCTTGAGAACTTTTCATTTGTAGAGGAGCTGTTTGCGTTTTGTGTTTTCGAAACCAAGAACTCATGGATGACAAGAAAACAGATTAGTCAAGAGGAAATAAATATGCAAAATATGATTTATTTGGAGAATTCATATCACATGGTTTTTTCATATTTCCTGCTAATGCAGTAATGTAAATGATTTAGCATGATGTAAATAGTGTGTAAAAAGCATTAACATTAATATGAACATGAACAGGTAGCGTTTAATACCCTCGCTCTCTTTCTGTCTCCCACTGGCTTTTAGCAGGTCATAGCTCTTTTCCTTCCTTGCGTGACTCTGTAATATAAACACACTTGGGGATATGACTCATCACTATTTATCTAATCAATCACAAGACATAAACAGACGCCGGGATCAAGGGTCAACGGTCCGAAGCATGACCTGATGCTGTAACCTGGCGCTGGTACTTCACATACCTGCACTTCCTTCAATCTCTGGATCAGGATCGGGTCTGAATCAGGTCTGAGCGTTAGACCTAAAAATAAATGAACAAAGAAAATAAAAAAAAGCAAAATCGATTGAAAACCGTCCTGAGACTCAGCCGGGCTTCTCAGACTAATAAATAACAAGCTTTAAGATAAATAACTGATGAATGTACTAATTAAAGTCATTTCTTTCTCATACAAAGCAGAAATAATGTGAAATCATGAAGTCCTAAATGTTCAGCCGTGTTTTAGGAGCAGCAGTGGTGGCGGAAAAGGGGAGGGAAGCGCTTCCCGAGCTGGAGCCCATCTGAAGAGGGGCCAAACATAATCCAGCATCAATCCTGCTCCTGTCAGAGAGCACTCTCGCGGCTTTTCCAGCACCATTGTTATAGAGCAGGCCAACGGAAAGAGGCCTGGAGCAGGTGGAAATAAAAAGCCTTTTGACGGGTTCAGGCTAAGATTCCCCGTGTGCTCCGTGTGACATTTACACAAACGGCAGGGAGCAGGCGCAGGCTGTCGACACGTCTGGAGACGTGCGTGTGCGCGTGTGTGCGTGCGCTTTCGTGATCTGGTGCACACACACATTCTGATACGCCAGCACACACGGACAGACAAACACGCAAAACTCTCGTCTCGTCCTGGCCTCTGAACCTGCGCCTCGTTCCAGAAGAGTATCCAAAACTCATTTCTTGTTGCAGTATGATTCATAAATAATGATGTATAACCATTATGTATATGTAGGTAATGGACAAATCTTGTAAAAATGTAAAAAACATTATAAATAAAGTTTTTAGACAATTCACATTAAGGTTGCCATGTTTTCACACATCATGCATGCATTTTGATTGGTTCCCAAATGATTTTTTTTATTTTATTCACATATCATTCTTTTATATTCACTTTTTCACCGTTTGTTTTATTTTAGTTTGATTTTTTATCACAAATCACGTGATTTTTTTTTTTTTTACATGACACATCTATTTTCACACATGACCGCTTGACTGTTTCGCAATTTTAAAGAAGATTCACTTCTTTTCGCTGGACGTTCTCCACCACGAATTGATTTTCATATTGTTTTGTAAGACGTCCTATTTTTTTTTCTCGAAATCGTTCATCTATCTCCTTCGACTGATCCGTTCACATCCGCTTCACCTTTCTTTTACACGTGATTCATTTACGCCTGAATCGAGTTTTTTTCACATGCACAAATAATTTTATTCGTCACCTAACATTTCGCCCTTTCTGTGTTTTGCACGCGGTGATCGGGATGGGGTTACGTTTTTCAGAACGTGTAGATAGGTGTAAAACCCTGATGGTTCGTGTACGTACCGTACGACCGTCACGTAACGTTAAAGCAGAAGTGATCTGCGTGCAGTTCAGCGGCACGTTCCGTGGTGGCTGGACGACATCTGCTAACTCTCAGCTATAAAACTGAAGAGCGTTCTGTTGCCTCTTTGAGTAATATTTACTATGTTTAGCCAGTGGTATGTCCTGAAAATCTTAGCTCCTCATCCATCCTGTTCCCTCTAATTTAGAAAAACAGATCTGGCCCGCAGTTGCTCCGTCTTTCCCTCTTTCTCTCTCCGTCTTGTGCATGTGCAGTGCTGCGCCTTGGCGTGCTCCGGGTTACACGATGCCAGTTTGACCTGATGCATCACTTGGACCCCCTTCGAAGCAGGAAACGCTCTCAGACCCTTTTTTCCCACCCTGGCCTTCCGCTACAAGGAGCGACCAATCCAACCCATTTCCAGTACATCACCATTTCTACAGAATTCATACTTTTTGTGGTAAAAGAGAGTCCTAAATCAACATGGAGCTGCTTTTAGTGTCAGTGTTGTAACATTTTATGATGTCACAATACATATCATGTTGATATTATTCACAGTATTATGAAGGCACCTTAAAACGTTCCTGTCATGCAAGGTTATAGTAGAATGTAAAGGTTTGCTCACCAGCTGAAATCATGCAGTGTGATCGGTTTTCATTTTTTTTACACTGAATGATGATCCTTCATTCCTGCTTAAATGAATTCAAATCCAAATGTTCAGCGAGCAATAGTAATAAAAATGATAGCAAATTTCTACCCAAGCTTCCTGAATGTGATAAAAACTTTTTTTTTGTAATAACATTTTAAAAGAGCGGCTCTGACGTATCTTTCTTTTAGAACAAATCCAAACTAAATCCAAAATTGTATAATTTTATTATGTTTATTACAGATTGCTATCTTGTTACACCCGTGTTTCATTATTAACTTTCTGGATTTATTTGATTAGATAAAATGTAAAATAAAGGTACGTTTTTTAAAAACTAGGACCCGAAGAGGTGCACTCGGTTTCATCACTTATTTATAAATGCTTCTATAAATAATATTCTACACATGCTTTAAACCTAATTTTGATATTTTCTTTTTCTTTTTTTTTGATATTTGATATTGTTTGTGTTTTGGATTTCCTTGTTAGAGGATACGCTCCCATTTCATGTTTTTAAGTGTGGACTGTTTCATTTTACTGCTCTAACATGAAAAGAATCTATCTATCTATCTATCTATCTATCTATCTATCTATCTATCTATCTAT
>JAOUQY010000038.1:33448496-33462338 GCA_028566355.1 Doras micropoeus | reverse complement strand
GTGGCCGGCTAGGCACCGGCTCTCCCGTGACCCTGAAAAGGAATAAGCGGCCAAGAAAATGAATGAATGAATGAAAACGTAACAAAAAGATCATATCCTCTATTCCTCTATTTTTGAAAATGACTCTTACACATAAAATCTCTTGTTAAATATTGTCATTATTTATCATTTTGTTGCTGTTACCTTTAGCTTACTGATAATGGAAAAAAAACTAGCATGATTAGCCAAAAATCTCTCTCTCTTCTGTGCAGTTTGTACTTTTTGTGCTTGATAAAGTTACAAACATATTAAGATGGGCGTCATTTAATTGTATATAAAGTGACATAAAGAAGCAGAACTTTCTAGATTTTCTGTTGAAGTCAGTGTAATGAGAATGCCGTCAGACACAATGATTAAAGATTGCTAGGATTTTATCAAGCGTACATGCCGTATCACATATTATCATTCTAAATAGCGTTGCGGTGTGGTATTCTTACATACTATTTAGTCCAAGATGATACGGCCTAGATTGCTATAATGAATTTCTAGCAGAAAACATAGACAGAGGTTTTCATTAGTATTGTATGTTTGGTACTGAGGCAAGCAGAGTAATCAATTTGGTTAATGAAAATAATGATCACATTTTTCTTACTGTACCACACTGCTCGGTAGATAAGGTCCAGCTAGCACCAGTCTTTAACAAATGCAAATACACAATCAGTGTGTTTTTTTTTTCTAGTATCGAAAACAACATTACATTATTAAGTGATTTTGTGCGCATGGATGGATGTTCACCTGTTCCTGAAGAAGTAATAGCATAATTACACAGTGTAAATTACAGGTGATGCTGAAATTACTTGCAATGCCTGGCAAGCATTTACTTTTTTTTTTTTTCGCCCTTCTCCATCTTGTTCAGGTGATTGCTTCAGATGTGCTGCCGGAGAAGATGTTCCTACCAGTGCCAAACTCTAATACCCAGCAAACAAAGGCAGATTCCAGCTGCAATGGAATAAAAAGACCTGAGGGTAAGTAGAAGTCCAGTCTCAACTTCGGTAATTAAGAGCAAGCAATGCTGAGAGTGCAGTGGAATTTAACAGCAAAAAAGATATTGAAAGAGAAACACGTGCATGTCTTTAGGTCCAGTTCCTGCATTTAATGTTTAAAAAAAAGGATCCTTAAATGTTCATGCAGTTAGGCATATTGGAAAGTGAAAAAATACATTTTTGTTTGAGTCTGTAAGTATTCAGTCATATTTTTATGCATGAAACGAAAGTGCAGAGTTTGAAGCTTTTGTTTTGACAAGACGCTTCTGTACACTTGAGATTTCATTCTACCATCAACATGTAACAGTGTAACGTAACTGAGCCAGATCTGCTCTCAGTGTGCTGATTGTAAGATAAAATATTACACCTTTTAAATGTTTTTATTTTGTTTATTAGAACAAGGTGAGGATGAAGAAGAGAGAGTGATCACATGCCGACCAGAGACAGCAAAAACGCAAAAGCAGCCCTTGGAAGATGCAGAATCCACAAAGGAAAATAATGCTGCATTCCCTTGCTGGCAAAAAGGCTGTAACAAAGTCTTGACATCATCTAGTGCCCTCCAAACACATGTCAACCACTTCCACAGCCAGAGACTTCAAATACCGATTTCTGATCGCCATGTCTACAAATACCGTTGCAGTCAGTGTAGCCTTGCCTTTAAAACTGCTGAAAAGCTGCAACAGCATTCTCAATACCATGCCATCCGGGCTGCCACTATGTGCTGCCTTTGCCAACGAAGCTTTCGAACAATACAGGCCCTGCAGAAGCACTTAGAGACTAGTCATCTAGAGCTTAGTGAGATCCAGCTACAGCAACTCTGTGGCAGTCTGTTGATGACTGAAGACCTCTTAGCCTCTGAAGACCAAGGGCTTGATGAAGAACAGGGAACATTTGAGGAGGAAAAAGTGAAGGAGGATGAAGAAAGTGACCTGGAGGAGAAAATAAGCCCATCTCATAGTGTATTGAGTTTCGCTCGAGAAGATACTGAACTCAATCCAAAGCCTTCAGTTGTGCCTCTGAGAAAAGGGCCAAACCTCTCAACAGAGAAATTCCTGGATCCATCAAGACCCTTCAAATGCACTGTGTGCAAGGAATCTTTCACACAAAAGAACATTCTCTTGGTGCACTACAACTCTGTCTCACACTTGCACAAAGTGAAGCGTTCGGTGCAGGATTCTTCGGCTGCCTTGCCAGAGTCCCTCAGCAGCAGTGCTGACCACAAACCCTTCAAATGTAGCATTTGCAACGTAGCGTACAGTCAGAGCTCCACTTTAGAGATTCATATGCGATCTGTACTACATCAAACCAAAGCTCGTGCAGCCAAACTTGATTCATCAGCAGCTAGCTCAACTTCTGTTAACCCTTCGCATCATAAAGTAGTTTCAGATAATGCAACAGCCAGCTCCCCTACAGTCCTGAAGCCTACAAATGCTATGAACAGCGTGAGTTGTACTACTTCAGCTCTTGACCAGAGTCAGTTAAAGCACCAGCTGAGCAATGAACACAACGTCGTGTCATCAAGCCAAATGATCAGCATTTCTTCACTATCTGAGGAGAGTAAAAAGAAACCAATGGTAGATGTAATGTCAACAACAAATCAACATAAACTATTACAACAGCAGCAATTACAGCAACAACAGTTAGTACAGGCTCAGGCACAGATCCAGCAGGAGCTGCAAAAGAAAGCAGCTCTTCTTCAGTCCCATTTGTTCAATCCAGCACTTCTTCACCATTTCCCCATCACAACAGATACTCTCCTTCCACTGCAGCAGCAACAGCAACTGCTGCTTCCATTTCTCATCCCAGGAGGGGAGTTTCAGATTAGCCCAGAGCTAAATCTAAAGGGTTCAGAGTTAAACCTCAGCAAAGCAAAACCTGCAGCACCTGAAAATTGTGCTGAGCCATCCCAGCAGGATAGCCTTATCTCCTCTTGTAAACAGCCACTGAATGGAGTTGCAGCTAGTACTTCCCACCCGTCTGTGTCTCTGACTCCTGAGGACAGTGGCCCTGTTCCTCAACAAGCTGATGAACAGATACTGACCTCTGATTCTCAGATTCACAAAGACATGGATGAAAGCAGTAATAAAGACACAAAGGAGTTGTGTAAACCCACCTCACATAATAATATTGGTGATTTCAAAGCACAAGATGAGGTTGAGGATGAGCTTGAGGATGAGGATAGTGGAGAATTCTTCACACATTTAATTCCACCAAGGGTAGCTCATGATGCACCTGGAAATGTTTCAAAAGCTTTGCTGGAGAACATAGGGTTTGAGCTAGTAATGCAGTTTAATGAAAATAAGCAGCAGTATCAGAGAACTCAGACTGAGGTTGTGCCAAATGGACAGACAAAGTTCAACACCAAAGAGGTGCATCATGCAGACTCTGTTGGAAAGCTAGAGTGTGAATCCTGTGGGAAGCTTTTTTCAAATGCATTGATACTAAAGAGCCATAAAGAGCATGTTCACAAATATATTTTGCCAATACAGTCAGTAGAGAAATTTGCCAAAGACTACAGAGAACAATATGACAAGATTTTTCCTTTTACTCCTTCAACTCCTGACATGTCTGCCTCTTTGCCTTCCCCTGCTTCATCTCCACTCCCTCCGGCAGATCCAACTCAAAAGAAAGCTGTGTCATGCATTCCTGCCCCCACAACCACAGTTACTCCCCCTAGTGTCTCGACACCCCAAGTCCCATTAGGTACAATCCCCTTACCCATTGACTTGCCACTTTTCCCTCCACTCCTCATGCACCCCATTCCCCTGCCAGCTCTGCCCCCTCAACTACCTGTACATCTGCCACCAGTCGAGGCTGGTCTCACATCTGACTTGGCCCAGCTTTATCAGCAGCAGTTAACTCCTGCCATGTTGCAGCAGCAGGGTAAAAGACCTCGAACCAGGATCACTGATGATCAACTAAAAATTCTGCGGCAGTACTTTGACATAAATAACTCTCCAAATGATGACCAGATCCAAGACATGGCTAACAAATCTGGCTTGCCAAATAAAGTTATAAAGCACTGGTTCAGAAACACGCTGTTCAAGGAGCGTCAGCGCAATAAAGACTCCCCATATAACTTCAATAACCCACCGATAACAACCTTAGAAGAAGTCAAAGTGGATTCCAGGCCATCCTCTCCTGAACTTCAAAGACAAGAGCTTGCAGGAGGGAAGAGGTCCTCAAGGACCAGGTTTACTGACTACCAGTTAAGGGTCCTTCAAGATTTTTTTGATGCAAATGCCTACCCTAAAGATGATGAATTTGAGCAACTGTCAAACCTACTGAACCTTGCTACTCGTGTCATTGTGGTATGGTTTCAAAATGCTCGTCAGAAAGCCAGGAAAAGCTTTGAAACCCAAGGAGAGGGAGGAAAAGACATCGAGCTGCGAGAGCTTTCTAATGACCGCTATATTCGTACTGCCAACAGCAGCTATGAGTGCAAGAAATGTAACATGGTGTTTCAACGCATTTTTGATCTTATCAGTCATCAGAAGAAAGTGTGCTATAAAGATGATAATGATGACATATCCTGTCATCAGAACGAGCTTTTGTTGGATCTTAAACCTCACAGTCCTAAACCTGACACCTCAAGTCTGAATCCACCACCCTCTAGTTCTAGCCTCTCAAACTGTACTGAGCTAAGCACAGACGGAAATTCTACTGACAAAGAGCAGTCAGACCCTGACACTGTGTCTGATTCCCTTACTGAGGATCTTAAACCGATAACAGAAGCATCTGGTGGCCCTGAACATTGTCTTGAAAATTCAAAGCTTGAAGCAACATATAAACAGACAAAGCATCCTAATGAAGAGAATATACAGTCATGCTCTAAAATTCAATCTCCATCCCCTCTGCATCAACAGCAACAGACTAACTCATCTATCACCCAGACAAGCCCAGTTCCATCGCAGAATTCTCAAATGAGTTCAGCAAGTCCTTCTGCTCAACAACAACACCCCAGTCAAGCACAACAGATGTCTCCTTATCATTGCATTCAGTGCAAATTGAGCTTCCCATCTTTTGAACATTGGCAAGAACATCAGCAGATGCACTTCCTTGTTGCTCAGAATCATTTTGTTCCTCCACAATTCCTGGACCGCACCATGGATATCCCCCTTATGCTTTTTGACTCAACTAATCCTCTGATGGCAAGACAGGTACTTTCTGGAGCCTTTCCACAGATCATGCTCAATTCATCTGCACCCATTCCTGACTCAACTGTAAATTCCTTGAAGAGGAGGCTTGAGCCCAAATCAGGAACTAGTGCTGTGGAAAATGATTGGGAGCACAGCGGGGATGATTCCCAGAGGGACAAGCGAATGAGGACAACCATCACCCCAGAACAGCTGGAGATATTATACCAGAAATACCTCTTGGATTCCAATCCAACACGGCAAATGCTGGACAACATTTCCCAGGAAGTGGGTCTCAAGAAAAGAGTGGTTCAGGTGTGGTTCCAGAACACTCGAGCCCGCGAACGAAAAGGCCAATTTCGTGGTCTGGGTCCAGCTCAAGCCCATCGACGCTGTCCGTTCTGTCGTGCACTATTTAAGGCACAAACTGCCCTTGATGCTCATATACGTTCACGGCATTGGCATGAAGCAAAGAATGTGGGATTCAGCATGGCAGTAGCTGGTATGACCCAAGAGCAGGAGGGCTCTCAAATGAAAATGGATTTGTTCAATTTTCCTAACTCTTTGCAGATGTCAAACACAGGTGTGGGGCTGAATGGTCCAGACTCTCTAACTTGTAAAAGCATGGATCTGTCCTCACATGATCAGGATCCTAGTCCAAAGCCCCTAATAAGCGGAAGGGTGAATGGCTTAGAAGGATCATCCACCTCAGTCCAACAGTTTTTTGAATGTGGCAACCTAGATAACCACAAAGGTACTTCTGTGAACCCAGTCCCTAATGGAACCATTACTGATGAAGAAAATTACTGTGAGGGAAAACAGAATAGCACTGATCACTTGTCCTGCAGTTCTGAGAGAGAGGCTTCTTCAGAAAATGAAGACAAGATGTCCTCAGGGCTGGTTAGCCCTGCAATGAGTTTCAATGCAAAGGATTATGATAATGATTTGGTCTTGGATTACAGTGAGAACTCAAGCTTAGCTGACCCTGCCTCCCCCTGTCCTGGAGGATCCAACAGTCAAAGCATAGACAATGATAGGCTGGGTCAAAAACGCTATCGCACTCAGCTAAGCAACTTGCAAGTCAAAGTGCTTAAAGCTTGCTTCAGTGACTACAAAACCCCTACCATGTTAGAGTGTGAAGCCTTGGGAAATGACATGGGGCTTCCCAAGAGGGTAGTACAGGTGTGGTTTCAGAATGCACGTGCCAAGGAGAAAAAGGCCAAGCTCAGCCTTGCCAAGCAATTTGGCACAGGGAGTACATGCACTGAAAGGCCCAAAACAGAATGTACACTGTGCTGTGTTAAGTACAGTGGTTGTTTGTCTGTGCGGGACCATGTCTTCTCCCAGCAGCATCTTGCAAAAGTAAAAGAAGCCCTAGGTGGACAAATAGACAGAGACAGGGAATTTGTAGATTTCGCAAGTGTTCGTCATCTGATGACTGAACAAGAGATGAATAATCTAAAAAAGGCAAATGGGATCATGGCAGTTGTACAAACACAGTCTGCAGAGAGTTCAACGGCCTCCAGTCACACTACCCCAAACTTACTGACTGCTGGTTTACCTGGGACTGGCAGCAAGTCATTAGCAAGCTCTTCTTCAACAAAATCAGGTATTATATAAATTAATTCTCTCTTATGAAATTAAAATGTTATTATTAAATGTATCAAAACATGACTTTAAAAATGTGTCATTTTCTACATTTTTTTCTTATGAACTGGTTCTAAAAATGCCATTTTTATTACTTTGTGTAGATCCTGTTGATCCCCCTTCAGATGGACTGATCAGCAAACCTAGTACATCATCTTCATCCATGTCAGCTGCCATTGGCCAAACCTCAGTCAATGCAAACAACTCTGTCTCACCCCCAAAGCCTATCGAGTCAGAACTGCAGCTCCAGCTGTCCAAAGAGAGCAACTCTGAAAATGGCAGGAATCCCTCTGAAAGGCTTCAAAAAGCTTCCCCTGATAGTGCTACTCATTCAAACTCTTCTATCAGTAAGAAAAAACAAGACTCTTTAACACCAGCTGCATCCACACCAAAACCTGTTAAGGACTACAACATCGATCTGGGTCAGCTCCAGGCTCTACAAGCAGCAGGGAACCCGGATCAGACTCCCTTGCTCCCGAATCCCCTCCTGCCCTGTCTTATGCCAGGATTCCCTCCAATGTTCTCTCCACAGATTCCCACAGCTCTTACAGGAAACTTCCTGCAGCCCATGTTTGGTATGGATGGCATGTTTCAGTATAGCCCAGTCCTGCCACAGGCTTTAATGGGTTTGTCCCCAGGCTCTATTCTCCAACAATATCAGCACAATTTGCAGGGTGCACTAATGCATCATAGGCTGCAGCTCCAAAAAAAACAACTATTGCAGGAATCACAAAAACCAAAAGCTAGCCAAATCTCTGCTTCAACATACTCTCAGGACATGGCTTATAACAAAGACCTTGTCTTGAACTTATCCAAACCAGAAGAGAAGCAGACCAACTCAGATGGAGAAGGTTCCGCCTCCTTTTCCTCTGGCACCACTAAGCAGTTGGATGATAGCTTCCTAATCAGCCAATGTATCGTCTCTAAAGGGACATCTAGAGAAGGAGGTAAGGATGTTTGTCTGTATGACTGCCTTGCCTGTGGGATCTCTCTCAATGTAGAAGAGCTCATCCAGCACCTGGAGTGCCGTCAGCACAGACAGAGAGCAGTGGAGCACCTGAATGCCAAAGAGCATGCCTCTCGCCTCTTACCTCACGTTAGTCCCTCATCTACCTCGCAGCCAAACCCTCCCAGCAACCCAATATCCCCTTCAAAATCTCTGCCCAAGCAGTCTGCTTCAGAGAGTCCTTCTGCCATCTCCTGCCTATCCAGACCAACAGATCACCATTCCCAAACTCCATCAACTTCTACAGCTTTATCTGGGGCCGCACAATCGAGTTGTACCCCAGCTTCTCCTTCAGTACAAGTTTCCTTACACTCAACTGTTACCTCAAGCCTGAATGGCAATGTAATTAGTTTAAAAGCAACAGACTCTGCTAATGGGTGTTACACCAGTAATGGAGCAGCAGAGGAGAAAAAGTCCACATAGTATCCTGCAGCCAAAGGCTACATGCAGACTATTGCAGTTATAGCTGTAATTTTATCTGCCTTGCTGCAGACTTATTGTGTTGGTTAAAAAAAAGAGGATGACTGGAAAAGAAAACATACAATGATGGAAGAAAGCTAGAGAAAACATGAAACAAGAACCTAGTGATAGTTTGAAAGACTTTTAAACAGACTGGATCCTGTAGGATACCTTATGTTTCCAATGCTTGTAACCAAAAAAGTGTCAGTAGAATGTTTTCTCACGTCAATATGCTGGTCAATTTAAACTTGAGAATACGTAAACACTGTTTGGAAACTGAAAAGTGCACAGCTAAGGACTGGAGTAGAACCTAAGATGGTTTTATAATTACCGAATGACTAACTAACCAAAAGTCTGTTTGTTCGTTATGTTTTTAAATACACTTACACAAAAATGAGTTTTACCACCATTTACATGTTAAAAATAATGTAATATTGGCTCACTAAACTAATGTAACGTGTTTTAATGTTGTCTACTCTCAGGTCAACATGTATTCATTTTCTGCTACTGAGCATTGGTGTTTGAAGAAAGTAGTTCCGATGCATAGCAACAGAAAAAAAAATTGAAATCCCAAAAAAAAAAAAAAAAAAAAAGGTGTTAGTATTGGAAATGTTAAAACTTGGTTTGAGTTGTCATTGAATCTTATAACTGTTTTCTTTTTTTTATATTGGACAAGTGTTTGTCCGGACACAAAGAGTAATGCAGACTTTAATTGTGAGCAAAAGGATAGATTTTTATGGGGTTGGGGGGAACATTGTGTTAATGATAGAAACATGTATTGACATTTTGGTGTTGCGTAGATTGTTGAATTCAATGACTTAAGTGTATGGTAGATTTAAAAGAAATGACTTGTATATTTAATTTTTGTACCTGCCCAGTCAAAGACACTTGAGGTTGCTTCCAGCCATGCCAATGTTAAAATTTACATTTGACCCCTTCTATTGTAGTTCAACATTGTTACTGTACAACCTTCCCTCCTGCACTGAGCCAAGTGAAAAGACCATATCTGTAAATGAATTTATGTCGCTGCAGATTTAAGAAATGTTCTTTGTTTGGTTGTCTTTTACACTTCTTTAATTTCTGCACTTAAACTTTTTTACCCTCTTTACTGCAACTCCCTCTTTTTTTACTTTGAAATGTAGTTTCTTACTCCTCTTTAACAATGTCATTTTTTTCTGAATGTTTCTGCACTTGCCATATATGGTGACAACAACAATAATGTAACTGATGAATACAATAACTCACAGTATTGCTTTAATGGAAAATCCAAAGATAAAGTACCATTGGTGCATACAAAGGATGGGGAAATCTCTATATTTGAGAAAAAAAAAATATTACTGTTTTTAAGGAATGGAAACCTTTTTAGATGATGGAGCCAGCTAGGAGAAAACTGTTTAAACTTAGAACATTTGTGACCTCGTATATAAAACAAAAACCGAAAAACCAAAAACCCTGAAGCCTCTTTGCTGAGGGTATGGGACAGAACCGTAGTTCAGCCATTGCAGTTTGTAAAATAGATGGAGATTGTTCACTTTAATGTCTCCGTGACTGGCCTGTCATTTTTGTCAGTTTGTTTGTCCTTTTTTTTTTTGGTTGTCTGTTCTACTAAATGTACTGGGGATTATTTTTGACGAAACACAGTGTGCTGCTAATGTAGTTTTGTATTGACACTAAGATGCATGCTTGATTTCGCTTTTTTGCTGAAGCTTTAATGACTACAGACGGTAGCCAGAGTCTCCTGTCCCTTCATCTCGCTGCAGCTCTGCCCACACACTCCAAGACTACTGTGAAGACTGTGAATTAATATCCATGAATATCCGTGTTCTTTTCTCCTCTTCAGAACAACCAATGTTAAAACTGAACCAACAAAATGTTTAAAAAACCAATGATGTTATATTTATACAAAGTTTGCATTCCAAATATCACGATTTTTTTTTCTTCCATGTTCTCCTGAGTAGGGGAGCGTTCCGTGTCCTCTCATATCCGAGTCTGGACTTGATGTGAAAGACTCTTGTTTACTGTATGTGCTCCTGGGAATGTTGTTACTGTTGCAATTTGCCAAATAATGTACATGTTCATTATGCACTTGTGTTTATCTTGCGAGTCGTTGGGCTAGTGTCTCTCCCGTCCTCTCTTATACCAAGCATTCAAATTCAATAAAGTCTGTTTCATTTTACTAGACCATAATTTAGTTCTGGCCCAATTTGCTCTTACCGGTTTGCTTTGTAACTTTTCTTTTGACTTCATTTGTAATGCTTATCAGTAAACCAGAGTACTGTACAATAAACTTGTAGGAAAACGGCGATCGGCAAGAGAATTGGAAATCAATGGAGGTTAACCGAGACAAAATCAATAGCGCTCAGGTTCACGCTGAAATTCAAGTTCATGTGCGAGTGTGTGTGGGCATGCTTTTATATCTTAATGGGGACCGGGATAGGAATATCCGACAGTTTTGTCGGAATTTGTCAGGATATCTGTTTGTTGTCAAGAGGAAAACTGTAGCTTTGTTTAAAAAAAAGAGACTAAAGGTTTCATTTTGGTTAGTAGAGATAGGGTTGGATATAGGTAAAGGATAGCATTAATTAGCTATTAATAATAATATAATTACGTATTAATTAATCGATTATGTCAAAGGAAAGTCTTCACAAGGATAGCAAGACAAATGTGTATGACATTGTTTTGCACATTGTCCAAGGCTGTAACTGCAGTTAAATAGAATGCGGACGTTTATCTGGCTTTTGCGTGTGTGTGTGTGTGTGTGTGTGATTGCCTGTTGGGGTGCTGGGAGATGTGGTCTAAATTACATCTCACCTCCGAATGATTTCTTCGCATCTCATTAAGAGGGAAGGCAGAGGGGAAGGGGGGAGGGGGGTGATGCTGTGGGGGAACACTAGAGACAAGCGCTTCGGTTGAAAGAGAGCGGTTGATTGTGTTTGTAAGAGAGCAGTCAGTCACAGGCACTTTGTTTCCACATCAGCGCCTTCAAAAAGGCTTTGAAATCAAATACCGATCCGATAGGATCAGACATCCACGCAGAAATGAAAGTCAGCCAGAGAATCATGGGTAATGGAAAAAAAAAAAAAACCTACCCACGATGGATGAAATTTTACTTGCTACCTAGATGAAGATTTTAATACCTGCACTCATAACACGCACTCGGTTTAATCCGGGGCCAATGTTCAAATTTAATCAATACACACCCATTATGGCTTGGCTTTGGGGAAGGAAAGCGTGCCCCCCCCACCCCCCCCACCTAATGAGTCCTTAAGCTGTTTATCCCCTCATCAGCATCACAAGACAGAGATGAGTCTGTACTGAAAGGGGGGTTGACCAGCAGGAAGAGTGTCATTGGCTACTGCAGAAGGTTAATTGACTTTGTGTTTAACATGCTAAATTATTCCAGTCTGCCTGCATGGCATTAGCATTAGAGGACCTCTCTTACTGCCGAGGTCAGCCAAGACCAGTCGTTAATTAAACTAGTGACATTTAACCAGATGAGTTTCCTTTGAGCGAGGATGATATTATTAATATTAACAGCCTCGTGTGAATAGGAGCTGTTCACTGGGTGTGTTTTGTAATAGTACAAGCGAGATTCGGATCGTCTTTATGCGGCAAGATTTTAAAAAACGGAGCCCCTGACGCAGAGATAACTGCAGAGCTCGGTGATATGGCAGACATTTTGTTTCTGAAACCGGGTGTTTTGGCAGACATGTTGTGCCTGAGCAGTGTGTGGCTAAAACAAAAACAAATGGTGCAAGATATCAGTACGTACTCCAACCGCTTATGTAGCCGTCTGCAAATCAGATTTTAGGAAAGAGAAACTAAAATGAAGATCTGGAGGTAATTGATGTTCTGTAGGACGTTTGGACGGATGTCATGAGGAGCTGTTCATTCTCTTCATCTCAACTTCATTTTGTGGCACAGGCCTGTAAAACGATGATGGATGGATTTTAATTTCACAGCGCATGCTGATCAGTGGGTGAAATACATCTCGAGCGATTAGTGAGCGCAGGTATAAGTGCTCTTCGTGTAAGCAGCAGTGAGAGGAAGCACAAAAAGGAGCATGCTGCATGACTGTAACCCTTCCTCCCTCCCTGCTTCCCTCCCTGCATCCCCCTCCTCCTCTCTCTGGTATTAATATTGGCCAAGACAGGACCATGGTGGTGATTTCAGCTCCTCTCTGCCTCTGATAGATGGCTCTTGCTGATATATGATCTATGATGCATGTGCAGAAAGGCCAGCTCATCTTTATGCATGAGCCTCGCAATGTCATTTCCTTTTAAAGTGGCAGAACCCATATCCTCTGTATTGGCTGTTTTCTTTTTCTCAGTGCTAACATATAATTGAAAGATATTGTTCTAGGAATGATGGCTTTCCAATTATTCATAATCCAGTGAATTAATGAAGGTTACAATACATTATACGTGTTTGCATATTGTTGCCTTCTGATCTCATGATATGTTTTGCACAGAAGATTAGCTTGCACTGGCATCACCATTATTTTTCAGTTGAGTCATTAATGAACTGGCCAAGTGTACACTGTGCTCCGTGCCGTCTCTCTTCAATGAAGCAGTTTTTCGCTTATTATAATGATCTTCTAGGAACCAAGATGCTACACCAGGTCCTGCTCATTAAATCTCAAAAGCACAGTCCTAGTATGATGGCGAGCGGGTGGGGTGTGGGTAACACTCCGTGGTTAAACCTGTACAATAGCACACACTATACCATGTTCAGCCATCATTTTCATTTCAGGAAATTTCCACAACCTGTTTTTTTAACCTCGCTCTGTGTTTTTATTCACTCTTTCCCTCTGAGAGCATTAGTTCGCTGTATTAGACGTAGGAAGAACCTGCCGCCTATCTGTCTCTGAAATGACTTTTTAATGGCCAACTGGATTTGCTCATCTATCAGAAGCTCGGGCCTTTCCTGATTCTCAGATAAACTGTAATGGATTCGGTCGCTAATGTTCACACAGTCGCCAAGCTTCGTGTGTAGGACGCGAAAGAAGGTTATGTCAAGTAAGAAAAATAGGGTAGAATAAGAAAAACGGTAATAAAGCAGTATAATTATTCGTACAATACATCATTCTGGAGTATTTTACAGAAACCGCATGCACGTTTTTCATGTGTTTATGGGACTAATATAATATGTGTATTTTAACTAATATGTTATGCCCTGAAATTGCATGTGGCCTCAAGCAAACTCACATGAGATCATGTGAACAATGTGATCAAGTGAAAGCGCATTTCAATGTTAGCTATGTCTAGGAATCGTGGCATGAATTTGAATAACTACCACAAGACATCATGTTAATAATGTGATCAAGAATAGAATAAAATAAAATAAAATAAAATAAAAATCAAACACATGCACTATATGGGAAAAGTCTAAAGAAGGAAGAAATTACATGGGAAAAAAATCACTGTAAAATAAAATAAAATAAAAAAAGTACAAAAAAATAAAAAAGTAAAATAAAATAAAATAAAATAAAATAAAATAAAATAAAATAAAATAAAATAAAAATCAAACACATGCACTATATGGGAAAAGTCTAAAGAAGGAAGAAATTACA
>JAOUQY010000038.1:33191684-33201711 GCA_028566355.1 Doras micropoeus | reverse complement strand
TTTTGCATGATCAATTATCACTTATAGATCTGTTTCATGGTGAAGGGTAGATTTTTTTTAAATAATGAAGAATATTGTGCTGTTTCCAAACTCATATCATGCCAACCATATGAGTAAATACGCTTTTGATATGCTTTTCTGTAACAAATAAGCTCTATTTCTAAATTGTATAAAACAGCTTCAATTTGCTTTTAGTTATTTGTCATACCAGTTACGCTGAACTGTGCCAGAAAAAATATGATCATGTCCACAAGGGCTATAACATTAATATTAGGGTGCTGATGGTGAGGGTTCTCATTTGTTTGCGTCATCCATGCTGGGTAAAACAATATAAAATTAATACAGATACAGTATATAGTTACATATGAAACATTTCTTTATTATGATAACCTCACATTATAAATTAATAACAGACTTGTTCTTTTTCGTAAGCGCCTTATAATCCCATGTACTATATGGCCAAAGGTTTGTGGGCTCATGACCATGTGGTTGGGATGTTTAACGATAGATAGATAGATAGATAGATAGATTCAACTTTCACCATATATATGTATAGTTATAAAAATGTAACCTCTGTACTTGCTACTCCAGTTACTCTTTTAACTGATTTCATCTGTGTATTTGGTTGTATATCTATGCATTTAGAATTTTAGGATGTCCATGTCTGAAAATAAAAATTTAAAACATTTATGACTTCATTTTTTTTAAATAATAAATAAATAACTGTAAAAGTACATAAAATTGATCATAAAGCAGAGAACATATTAATACTCACCATGAAAGGTCAGTTTTAAATATTTTTTTTTAACAGAAAGATTTTAGATAGTTTTAGATTTTATGGTTTTAAAACAGACAATTAAAAGAAAAGGACACCTAATTGCCAGACTTTTTCCAAGGATAAATCTGAGCTAGTGTACCAGGTTTAAAGTGCTTTTTTAAAATGCAGGAGCCCACAGTGCAATGTAGGAATAATAATTAGTAACACATGGTATGCCTTATGAATTCAATTAATAAATATCTGACAAAAGCCCAACAAGCAAACTGTTATAATAGGAGGCACAGAGAACCATTCAGCAATTACTGATAGAGTATACTGGCCGTATGGTGTACCAAATGACAAAAGTCAAAGTACTGGATGTGGTGTATATATAAGTGAACTGACTTTATTTCGTAATTGTGACACAACTGTGAAATTGTCATAAGGACAACCCGTATTGTTAGCTAAAAATATTGCTGTCTTGTTGGCTTAAAAAAGCATTTGTTTATAGTGCAAAGTCTGTCACTATGTAAAATCTATTTGACTATGTCTCATGCTCATGATTCAGGACGTTTGTGGACTAGTGCCTCCAGCAGGCTGATGCAGGTCTCCTCATTTGCCTGAAGTGTAGAGAGAATGCTGTGGGTCACAGCTGGTGTTTCTGTACCTTACTCACGTTGCTATCCATCACATTTTAGCGAAGAAGAAGAAAAAGAAATCCTAACAAAACTTACTGAAGAACAATCTGAAAGCAAAAGGTCACAGAAGCCTGTCAAACATGATACTTTCTGCACTGAGAACATGTTTCAATCAGCAAAACTCAACATGCAGCATGGGTCTAGTACATTTCTTGTAGTCTTTTTATGTAGAATGTTGTCAGAAGCTTTCGTCAAAAGTCAGGGTCAGAACACTGGCAAGGTCGTCAATGGTGAATCCTTAGTCACAACACAGACAAGACGACATCAAGACCAGAAACAAGTTTGTTTGCAGCTAAAATTCCTACATGAATGGAAAGTAGGAAACAATAGAACCGAGAGAAAGAATAGACGGCAGTAAGACATTTTGTTTAGCAAAACAACATGGAAATGAGAAATGAAAAAAAAACATGCAACACAGGAGAACAAACAAAGGAAGAGGGTTGCCATGGCAAGTCCAAAATGACGTGAGTAACAGGAAAATTTAGTGACAGGATTCCAGTTAGTGAGGAATAAAAGGCAAACAGGAGAGGACAGCACAGTCACTACATCTCAGGAAAAATGGATACTGAAGTTCTGTCAAGTGAAAGGGGCTCTGTTCATTCTGTCAGACCAAGAATTTAGCTATGGTACAAAGAAAGGAAGAGATGGTGAGCAGAAATGTGGACAGGTATAGATTAGGAACATGTTATGTGGATGATAGCGTGCTGCATAATCTTGGTATAGGTATGGCTAAGTCATCGTTATACTTGAGTGTTAGCTGAAACTTGGAGCAGCCCTGAGCCGCTGACTAAAACTATGTATTATCTGCTTAAACCCCCAACCATATGAGCAGTAACCCAGAGCCTTAACCATTGACTCACCACTACAGAAAATCCTTGATTGACAACTGCGGGATTCAAACCCACTCTGCCAAAGAGTCTGAGCCTTAACCCAGAGCCTTAGAGCACTTGGCCATGCTTTTCCAGTCATCTGTTTAAGTCCAGAGAGGAATTTCATGAACCCAAACCACCTTAAAATGCAATCATCTCAACTGCATTGTATTCCTCTGTGTGGTGCTGTGAGGGTGTCAAAGTAGTCACTGTCCAATCAGAATCCTCTACATATAATAAATAGTTCATTACTGAACCTTAAATTAAAGTGAAATCACATCTTGCCACTATTTTATAATCTAGTTTTCCATAAGAATTCTTTGTCCTGAATGCTGATAAAAATAATAAACAGTGGCTCTAAATGTTGAATGCACTCAAATGGTCTGATAGATTAGCAAGTAATTCTTTAAGCAGAAAATTAGGTGAGCTAATAAGAGGCAAATGCTGGAATTCGCTTCCCAATTTGCCTTTTTTTATTGGTGCAGGATGTGTAAGTTGATGTCTGTCTGTCTCTCTGTCTGTCTGTTAAAGAAGATGAAGAAAAAGAATAAGAAGAAGCAGAAGAGGAAAAGTTAAGGGAAATGTAAAAAGAAGTGGTACATATCATTTAATAATTGATAGTACGAACTGGAAAAATAGGGAGAGGTGAGAATGTGGCCTACATAAAGAGAATGAGAATATCTCATTAAGTTGCTTTGTTAGAAGACAAAGTAATGACACCACTGAGACCATCAAACAAATGCATTTTAGTATTAAATTTGGTACATAAAATAAATCACCATATATTTTGACTGCCAACAGGATTAAGGCAAGTCTGGCACTTGCAAGCAAATCTTCCAAGTACTATAATTAATAATAATACCACTATTTGGAACAATCAAAATAATATGCTAGTTTTAACTTCTACAGAATGAAGAGAATTTAAATGGACAATGCATTAAAATGTCAAGTACTTAAAATTTGTATTACTAAGAATGAGAATTTTAGACAGCTGACAATAATTATAGAGAGAAGCCTTTATTTGTCACATATACTGTGCGGTAATCTTCTTTTCTTTGCATATCACAGCATTGTTAGGAAGTTGGGGGCCTTGCTCAAGGGTCCAACAGTGGCAGCTTGGTGTGGCTGGGGCTTAAACCCCCAACCATCTGAGTAGTAACCCAGACCCTTAACCATTGACTCACCACTGCAAAAATCCTTGTTTGACAACTGTGCGAGTCGAACCCACTCTGCCAAAGAGTCTTAATCCAGAGCCTTAGAGCACTCGGCCTCGCTTTTCCATATTACATAAACATTTTCTTTTCCCTTGTGTCATCTGTTTAAGTATAGAATTTCATGAACTCAAACCACCTTAAAATGCAATCAGCTCAACTGCATTGTATCTCTCTGTGTGGTGCTGTGAGGGTGCCAAAGTAGTCACTGTCCAATCAGAATCCTCTACCTAATTTGGGGTGTTGTTGAGAAACCAGTCAGAAGAAATCACTCTTAATCATTAGAGACTTTGCAGGCTATACACCGTTTATCTAGAAGAGTTTCCTTCTCATGGGCAAATTCAACAAAGGTTTTTATGTGTTTTAAACTTCTGACAACATGCCTCAGCTCATAGGCACGCAGAATAGTAGTTTTAACCACCTCATACTGTAAACTATCCTGTATGGATAATGATGAACATACTTCCTGAGCTTTACCCATCAGTTTACATTGCAGAAGAAGTGACCAAACTTCTTTAGGCCAATTTAAGGCAACGGCTATGCATTCAAACGCACTGAAGTAGGTATCCACTTCCGTTTCTTTAAAAGAATGTACCAAAGCAATCTGTCTACTCACATCAAATGCAGGGAAACCTGGGGGCAGGAAACAAGGGGCAGTCGTGGTCTTGTGGTTAGGGTGTCCTGGGTGGCTAACAGGACTTGGTTGAAGTGCCCTTGAGCAAGGCACCTAACCCCTAGGACTGCCCACCGCTCCGGGCTTGTTTGTTCACTGCCCCCTAGTATGTATTCACTAGTGTGTCACACTGCACCTTACTTTCAGATTGAGGTGCAAGGGAAGGATTTACAGTACATTGTCCAACTGGGAAGCTGAAGGTGGAGCAATCTTCATCGCTTGAATCTCCAGCTCCCGCAATGGAACTTCCCAATCAACCTCCAGCTCCATTTTCTGGACAGCTAGCTTCAACTCCATCTCAGCCTGTCATACATTTGCCCTCTCCTCATCCATCCAACTGGAGACATGCAATACGCACTTAAACACGTGCATCTTCCCTCAATCCAAGACAAATGAAAAAAACGAGGCAATGTTGCCCTCACATCACCCTTAAGCCTTCTTTGTCCCTCGAAAGGTATGGGAGTCATCTCCCGGACAGTACTTTCCACTACAGTCTTTATAGGTACGGGCATTTCTAAAATCGCTAATTCCCTTAATCCGTCAAGAACCTTCTTCTGTATGTCTGCCTTATTGATCTGTCTTGATACTGGGATACAATAATGTGCAGGTTGCAGCCAATAAATCATCCTTCTGACACCTTTCCAAACCCTCTAAACTTGGGGATACAATAAAAGCTTGCAAGTCAAACATTATTCTCACACACAGTTATTGCAGCAGTATTTCAATACAAATCCAAGCCGTACTTCAAAAAAGAACTAAGTAAAAATCCCCAAAATATTAAACAAAATTTACAAGAGTGGTACTCGCCACTATCCTAGTGTGTCTAGACAAACAGCACCTACGTGATGTGAAATCGTATGGCACGTGCCCTCTCCAGGAAATAACAATCATTAGGGGGGTAAACATAATATTTAAAAAAAAGTAAACTTAGAGACATATACAAATGGGAGGAGGTTGTCTCAGATAAAGAAAACTTGTACTAGTTCCAGAACTTACAAAGCTATCACCAATAGCAATGGTAACTACAGCGACACAGTAGCAAACACTCAAAACCCGATAACAAAGACCACTGGCCCCACCTCTTCCAGGTCCCTTCCAATGTCCGGATTGGCGGTGAAGATAATGGACACTTTAGGCCACTTACAAGTGAAAGGATAGGTGAAGCAAGTGGAGAAGGAAACAAAACTTGTGTGCAGACATAAAACCTCCTGCATATAACAGAGATGTATAAAATTCCTTGAAAATATTATTAATTTCCAATGGTTTTAAAGTAATTCTGCCCGAACCTTTACAATTTGGCAGGATGCTGATGTTTGACATAGCTGGTGTGCTAAAAGTTTGCATTCCTTGTCTCTGTGCTCATAAATCTTAGATTTTGTTTGGAGCAGGTGTTCCATAATATGATCTGTCCTTATATTCACTATACAGACAAAAGTATTCAGACACCTACACATTACAGGAGCTTTTATGACATTCCGTTCTAAATCCATAGGCATTGATATGGAGTATGTTTCCACTGCTCCAGAGTCCAGTGGCTACGTGCTTTATGCTACTCCATCCAACGCTTGGCTTAGTGATGTAAGGCTTGCATGCAGCTGCTCGTTCATGGAAATCCATGCCATGAAGCATCTGGTGCGCAGAGGAGGTTTGGAGCTCTGCAGTTATCGATACATCAGACTATCGGTGACTATTATGCACTCAGCACTCAGCGACCTTGCTGTGTAACTTTATGTGATCTGCCACTTTGTGGCTGAGTTGCTGTGGTTCCTAAACGCTTCCACCTTTCAATAATACCACTCACAGTTGAGTGTGGAATTTCTAGGAGGGTAGAAATGTCATGAACTGACTTGTTGCAACGGTGGCATCATATTACAGGTATCTGGAAACTGCATGCGTATCATCAAGTTGGGAAATATGTTGGGACAGCCTAGGCTTTCTCTCACATCCTATATATGAAATGATCATTTCCTTAATATACACCTTCAAAGCCTCCCATAATACTGGAGCAGATACTTCCGGCATGTTGTGTAAACTCAAAAAGAGACCAATTTGCTGACTAACAAAGATGACAAAGTTCTCATCTAACAAAGATGCCATGGTGTGCTATTCTATTTATAATGTTTTTAAAGTAGAAATTTCATAGAGATTGGGACATGATCAAAAATAACAATGGCATCATATTTGCATGCCGATATGAATGGAAGCAATCTGTTGTCAACTAAAAAGAGATCAATATGGGTAAAAGTATGTTGGACATGAGAAAGGAATATTCCTTCTTAAGAGGGTTTAGCAAATGGCAGATTTCAGAGATAGCAAAATCCTCCATCAAATATTGAATCACTTTAATGGATCTTGTGGGTACATGTAGTGGAGAATGATTGTTCCAGATGCAGATTGAGCCAACAGCAAGTCTCTGCCTAATAGGCAGAAGATGAGAGGATATATTGGTGTTGTAAAACAAAGTATATGGGTGCTCAAGTTGTGAAGATAATGTGGTACTTTGCTATGTTTTATTGGGTTATTGAGTCTAATAAATGAACATTTCCCCCCAATAGATGGTGGTTATGAATGCGAATGAACCATAGTCATAGGATAGGAATTTCATATTGTACAAGCATAATAATTTGTGGCCAACTGAACCCCTGGCTGGGAGGAAGAGGGAAAAAAAAAACACTGGCACATACATAGACATGCACATACACAAACACACGCCCCAGAATCCAGCAGAAGCAGCTTCAAAAAAGTGGGTGCGCACCATACATACCCCAAAACCAAATGAACAACAACTTGCAGTAACTCTAATGTCACAGCCACTACTTGGTATTCCCTAAGAAATGCAACTCTTACAAATTCATGATTGGTTCTCCACCAGACTTACTCAAATATTTCACAATAAACATGAGAACAAATAGCAACAGTCTTGGGAATGGTGTTGCAAAGGCAAAATAACAACCAGTATAACAACCAAACTGGAATTGTAATGTAATAGGGGCAGGGGTGGCTCAGTGGTTAAGGTTTTGGGTTATAGAAGGTTAGAAGGTTGGGGGTTCAAGCCCCAGAAACACCAAGCTGCCACTGTTGCCACTTAACCCTCAACTGCTCAGTTGTTGTATAAATTAGATAAATGTAAGTCACTCTGGATAAGGGTGTCTGCCAAATGCCGTAAATGTAAATGTATAATCAGTTCCATAAGGATAAATAAATATAGGACAATACAGGACAAGTGCAATCAGATCCGCCAAACTATTCAAAAAACAGCTTGAAAGGTAGAAACAATCACATAACCAAAACTGAATGTGGCAACTACCCATGGATGGACTCAAATTTATTAATTATATCTGACGTTTTAAGAAATACAGAGCTAGTCATTGTGTTTAATTACACTATGTTTAAAATCCCTAAACATTATACACTTTGCCTTGGAATCCTAAACGTCAGGATATTTTGGCTCTGATATGCTATCTGGTGTATGCCACTTTTAAATCTTCTGGTTGTATGTTAGACACACAGATACATTTTAGATACACAGCAAGAATGTGAACTGTGCCGTTCACATTTTCTGCTTCTGCACATGCATGTAAAATCATGCACCAACTGTCAGACCACCCTGGTGTGGATTTTCCTAAAACATAACACTTCCCACTAGACTGGTAAGCCAGTGCAAGGAATGTCACTTAGTCACTTGTGTTACACATACATACTGTATGTTACTGACATATCATTTTGAAACTATAACTATGATATAAGAAACATAAATTAGAAGCATAACTATATTATGAATCTGGAATTACAAAAATAATAAAGGTAATAATAATAATAAAAAATAATAATAAAGGTACAAAAAACTATAGCATATTATACAATGGGTACATTAATAGAAAATAAGTACTTTATAACAAGGATAAAATAATGGAAAGAGGTCATATACAAAGAGTATAATTATAAAAAAAATAATTTTCAGTAAATGTACAAAATTAAGATTGAGATATTAAGATATTAAATACATTTTATTATATATAATATATACACAATTAAGATAAAATTAATTATGATAAAATAATAAAAAGATAATTTAAGTATTCAAGAGATTACAATAAATTTTAATTTTAGGGAATAATAAATAAAATTACTTTATACACTAATAATAACAAATAAGTGGAGGCTTATTACATAATACATTTAAACACTTACGCGATAATTTCTAATCTTTATCTGTTTCCTAGCACTAGTTAATACAGTAATAAACGTTTATAAACGAATTCTCTTATTTTATTTTATTTATTCTGATTTGACTATATAGCATGTTTTCTTTCCTCTCCATGCAAACTGTATAGTTGACTTTCTTTTTGCATATGTTTATTCTATGATGTCTGTGTTTGGAAGAAGTGTGAACCTGTGTGCTGTCAACACAGATGACAGGAAAGATCTACAGAACTCAGATCCTTGAGAACAGAGATGATGAAGTTTGCTTGTATTTTCTTCCTGGTAGGCAGCTGTGGCTTGATTGAGGGTATGATAAAAGAATATGTTTACTCTGCTGGTGGCCTAGACTGGTTGTCTGCTCAGTGGTACTGCAGAAACTACTACCATGATCTGGCAACCTTCAGTACTGCACAGGAACAGAAGAGAATTGTAGAGATTTTTGGTCAAAGCAATAATCCAGTTTGGATTGGATTGTACAGAGTTCAGCACTCAGACTGGCAGTGGTCTGATGGAGAGCCAGTTACTTTCTCTGCATGGTGTTCTACATTTCCGAAAAGCAGTGAATTCAATCACCCAAATGACTGCGCTTATTTGGATCAAGGACAGTGGAGAAACTCTGACTGGTGTACAGGTTATCCTTTCTACTGTTATAGACATTTAATTTTAGTGAATGAGAGTAAGACCTGGGAAGAAGCTCTTCAGTACTGCACCACTAACTACACTGGCTTGGCCTCTCTGCCCATTGCCACACAAGTACTTCAGGCAAAAACAGAGATCGCGCTGACCCAGACAGTCAGAGTGTGGACTGGTCTGCGCTTTATGGACGGAAAATGGTTCTGGTTGAGCGGAGAAGCACCAGAGAACCTGGATTTACTGCCATCATGTCCAGCTCAGCCTTATCGCTGTGGTGCATTCAACAACAATACAAACACCTGGGAGAACCGAGACTGCAAAGAGAAGCTGAATTTCCTCTGCTACTGGAAGTGAGTAATAAATGTCCAGAACAAGTCAGGATTTTATAAACATTAATCCTAACAACATCATTGTCTTGTTTCTGTCAGACGTATTGAGTATTCAGAAGTTTTCTGTATAAAAGTATGTATAAAGTATAGTATAGTTAAGAAACCCTTTGACTGGTTTGTTGACTTGAACGGATTTATTCCAATCTCCAAATCACCAAAAACAAACAAGGCTATAAATAGCGGAATCTAAGGATAATTTGAAATAAAAACTGGTTATATGTACAACACTGTGTTCTCTCTCTGAACAAACGACATTGTACATATAGTACAGTACGCATCATATGTTTGCTTTTCTAATTCATAGAATGTTAATATATCACTGAAACTCAATGGCAGGCTTAAACAAAAATGTGCGAGGGTGTTAGGGGGTATTAGTTGTTGGAGTGTAGAAATAAAAAAAAATAATACTTTAGTGATGTAGACCTACAAACAAATTAGCTTTTAATGTGCAGAGGTACTTCTGAAATGTGGGAACATTGTATGTACAGGGGTTAGACAATGAAACTGAAACACCTGGTTTTAGCCCACAATAATTTATTAGTATGGTGTAGGGCCTCCTTTTGTGGCCAATACAGCGTCAATTCGTCTTGGGAA
>JAOUQY010000038.1:32255617-32266164 GCA_028566355.1 Doras micropoeus | reverse complement strand
CTACACCATACTAATAAATTATTGTGGCCTAAAATGACAGGCGTTTCAATTTCATTGTCTAACCCCTGTATATGGGCCATCGATATGGATACACCATCGTGGGCCAGTTGAATGGCCACCAAGGTCTCCCGATAAAAGTCTAAGGAGGTCAGATCGGGAGACTTTGGTGGCCATTCAACTGGCCCATGACGGTGTATCCATATAGGTGTATCCATAAAGATGGCCCACCCTGTAGTGGTGTCCCTGCACTCTATGATGGACTCGTGACCACCACTACACCCAGTGTTCCTATGATAGGCTCCAAATCCATCACTATCCTGACCAGGATAAAGCAATTACCAAAGATCAATGAGTGAATTTCCATGATGCAAAGAAAGATTTTTCTATGAAAGCTACAGAATCATAGTACTATTGCATATTTAAAGAAGCAAATGTTGGACACCAATCATGCCTTGGTTCATTTGTTTTGAGAAAAGAACCCAAGATGGTTTGCATGGGTGAATATGCTTGAATGATGTAAGAATACAAGAAATCTCAGAGACAGCTAAGAAATGATATAGTATTTCGATGAGGCCAAAAATCCTTTGGCTTATATGTAACTATGCGCTAGAGGTGGCAAGTACCATCCCTGCCATAAATTCAGGAAGGTTGGTTCAGTCCTAGTGCTCAACATTAATACCCTGGAGATGAGAATGGAGAAAGGAATGCTGGATAAGCTCACTTCTATCATTAGTAACTCCTGCAATCCAGTCTGTTCCCAGTGGAGCCTGCTCAGCAGCAATCTGTTCCACTCTCAATGCACGAGGGAATACTTTCACAGGCTTCTCTTTTCTATGTCTATCAGACTGTTTACCACAGCCTTGTGTCCATCCGTTCTGCCATTTGAAACACAAATCCAATTTTTAGTAACCATTGCCTATCAACATCCAGTACAATTACATCATTTTAAAATGAACACTACTAACTCAACAGTAGCAAGTTTGATACCTTGCTAGGCAGCTTTCTTGGAGTTCAGTTGGTAGTGCTGCTGTCTCATATTGAAATATTCTTCTTTCTGTTTCCATGTGGATCTTGTTTCCATCCAGTGTTGTCATTAACAACATTATGTCATAACGCGTGTTTGTAATTGTTATTGGCTCTTGCTTAGAAATAAATTCATTCACATTGAAGCTCCATATTGGGTGGCATGGTGGTGCAGTGGGTAGAGCACCCGGGTTCGATTCCCAGGCTGGGCCAAGGTCCTTTCTGTGGGGGGTTTGGATGTTTCCCTGTGCCTGCTTGGGTTTCCTCCGTGAGCTTCGGGTTCCTCCAACATTCCAAAGGCATGCAGTCTGGAGATAAACTGGAGATACTAAACTGCCCCAAGGTATAAGTGTGTGTATGAATGTGTCTGTCTGTGTCTCTGCCCCGAGATGGACTGGTGACCTGTCCAGAAATCCAGCACACAATACCCCAACCTCCAACTTAGTAGTAGGACAAGCAGCTCATAATGAATGAAGGACCATATTGCTCTAGCATAAGGCATCACTAAAATAACAGTAAAATCACCATTTCTCGACTTTGATCTTTGTTTCACAAGACCAGTGATTTTAGGTATTCTACACATGCAAAAGCTAACAAATATAAGCCTTAATAAATAGGAATCAATATGCAATTAAAAGACAAATAAGGTATTGATATTGCTTAAAGATTCCTGCAAGAACCAATTAGACAGTGCATTAAAAGACACACAAGGAGTCGATACATAATTAATATTATGTGACTTTGGACGAAATGTTCTCTGCTAGAGAGCTTGAATCTTATGCTGCTTTATGTTTCATTTCCTTTTTACATGCAGGGGAAATTACTGATAAATAACCTGTGAAACTGGGAAAAAGTAAGATGACAATATGGCTGCAAATTGAATTTTTTTAGGTGTTTGCAGTGTGCTTTCATTTAAAAAAATACATCAATTAAATCAATCCTTATTATTTGTGATTCATCAGGAGAAGTATTATAACGATTTCAAATTTTGTAGAAATTCTTGAATAATAATGACTTGGTAATTTGAAGAAAGACAAAGCACATGTTGTACGGATTTTTCACAATGCTGGAACAAATTCCCTAGAGGACTTGGCACTGACAGGCACATTGGGCAGAGCCTGTGTCTGATAGCTACTGCAGCCCATGCAGACGAGAGTGACAGCCAAATGTATTATAACCCTGAGGAAGAGCCCGAATGCCTCAGACAGAAACCCTGAATCACACAGCTTATCCCCGGCATTAGCACACCATAACGGTTAAGCTGATTTTCTTAAGAATTAAGCTTTACCAGAACATACAGATAAACAAACCAACATATAATGATGTTTCTAGACTTGATTCTCTACTTTAGCAAAACACACTATAGCCACACAAAGTCTGATTCATAAATTATATAACAATAACCAATCATATTTAATTCACAAGTGTTCTATGGTTTTATTACTACACATAATGGATTTTTTATGATACATTATTGTTTACTAATGTACTCTATATTGTTTTACTATGATACATTTTATACTCTATATAATATATTAATATTACGCTATGATAGTGTATTGATACACTAATATTTACTATTATATGCTATGATTTTGTTGATACTTTATGGCTATACTATGATACACTATGGATATACTATGATAAAATATACACTATGTCTATACTATGATGCACTATGTCTATATCATGATATACTATGGTTTTAAGATTAAGATTAAGATTAAGATTCCTTAATTGATCCCTATGGGGGAAATTGGGGTGGTACAACAGCTCTAGCACAGAGTAAACACAGAGAAGGGTTGAATAAATATAAAAAGGTTGAATAATTTAAGTGACACTCCATCCACTAGTGCTGTGCATTGACTAGTGGTATGGAACGTAATGAAAGTGACAGTGTAAGACAGCAGCAGGTATAAAACGTGAAGGGCTAATGGGACTATAGACAATAACGCTGCAACAGTGGTATATGGTATAATTATTTTTATATAACACATGATACAATAGTAGTAGAATATTCAACATCTATATGCTATATAGAGTAATACTAATAATACTAATAATACTAACAATACTACTAATAATAAAAATAATAATAAACAGTAGTGTGTATGTAATCTACAGGACAACATGTATTTAGAATAAACAGTATAGTATATACACATATGCGTTCTGTGTGTAATGATTTACAAAAAGTCCAGTGCAGTAGTGTGGAAAGTGTGGAAAAGACTCCAGAGCTATAGTGTGAGAAGGGATAGCTCAGGTATTGTTATGCAGTCTGATTGCCGTGGGTACAAAAGAACGTCTGAAGCTTTACGTCTTACACTTTGGTGGAATAAGTCTATGACTAAATGAACTGCCACAGTGCTCCCACAGTTCCTCATTGAGAGAGTTAGAGGGATTGTCCAGGATTGCTTTGATTTTGTCCTTCATCCTCCTCTGAACCATTGTCTCCAGACTGTCCAGCTCCAGACCCACCACAGAGCTGGCTTTCCTCACCAGCTTATTCAGACTATTGGCCTCTCCAGCCCTGATTCCAACTCCCCAACAAACCACAGCAAATAAAAGGGTGCTGGCTACCACAGACTGGTAGAACACCTTCAGCAGTTTATTGCACACACTGAAAGACCTCAGTCTCCTCAGGAAGAACAGCTTACTCTGTCCTTTCCTGTAGAGGGCATCAGTGTTATCAGTCCAGTCTAGTTTGTTGTTTATGTGTACCCCAGGGTACTTCTAGGAAACCACCCTCTCCACTTCCTCCTCCTGAATGAAAACAGGGGATGGGGGCTTCTGTTCCTCTGATAGTCTACTATAATCTCTTTGGTCTTACTGATGTTGAGTATCAGGTGAATTTTATTGCACCATGTGGTGAAGCTCTTAATCAGACCTCTATACTCCTCCACATAAAAGAACAGAGTAGGAGAGATGATACACTATGATACACAAAGATTATAATATGATGCACTATGGCTATACTGTGATGTACTATGACTATATTATAATACACTATGGTTGCACTCTGATACAATATACTATGATGCACTATGGCTATACCCTGATACTCTATACATTGGCTATATTATGATGTACTATGGCTGCATTATTATACACTATGGCTATACTATAATGTACTATGGCATTATTTTTAATACACTATGGTTATAAAATGGAGCACAATGTCTATACTATGATGCAATATGGATACACTGTGATGCAGTATGGTTATACAATGATACCTTATGGTTTTACTACAATGCACTATGCCTATACTATGATGCACTATGGCTATACTATGGTGCCGTATTCATTATGCTTATACTATGATGCACTATAGCCATAACATGATACACTATGGGTTTACTATGATGCATTATGACTATGCTATAATGCACTATGGCTATACTGTGATACATGATACACAATGGCTATACTATGATGCACTATGGCTATACCACTATACAATATAGCTTTACTATGATCCACTATGTCTGTTCTATTAAGCAATATGGGTACACTGTGATGCACTACAGCTATACTACAATACACTATGGATTTACTATAATACATTATGGTTTTACTATGATGCACTATGGCTATACGATGATATACCGTGGCTATACTGTGATACACTCTGCCTCTACTATGACACATTATGGCTTGTGACACACTTGTGACACTTTTTTGCAGAGTTCGGTTCAGTGATAGCTGTAGGGCAAAATGTTTTTCCAGAGCTCAGTTCAGTAATAGCTGGAGGGAAAAACTGTTTGTCTGGAGATGTGAGTTCCTATAGCCCTGCAGGGTCTTTCAGAAGTCTTTCAGTACACTGCTGGCCTTATGAAGGGTTCTTGTTTTAAAGCACCGCTATAGGGAGGGAAGCGGGTGATCAATTCCTTCTTCCTCTTATTGGAGGAGATCTTTAGAACAAGCAAGTAGTATACAGTAGTATGTGGCTATACTGTGATACACAATGCATATACTATGATACACTACAGTTTTATTATGATGCATTATGGCTGTACTGTGATGCACTATGGCTATACTATGATAGACTATGGGTTTACTATGATAGACTATGGCTATACTATAATAGACTATGGGTTTACTATGATAGACTATGGGTTTACTATGAAGCACTATGGGTTTACTATGATAGACTATGGCTATACTATAATAGACTATGGGGTTACTATGATAGACTATGGGTTTACTATGATAGACTATGGCTATACTATGATAGACTATGGCTATACTATAATAGACTATGGGTTTACTATGATAGACTTTGGGTATACTATGAAGCACTATGGCTATACTATGATAGACTATGGCTATACTATGATAGACTATGGCTATACTATAATAGACTATGGGTTTACTATGACAAACTATGGGTTTACTGTGATGCACTATGGCTATACTATGATAGACTACAGGTTTACTATGAAGCACTATGGCTATACTATGATAGACTACATCACTCTAACATCACTGGAGAGCTCCTTCAATAACAGGCTGCTCCATCTAAAGTGTCTGAAGGAGAGGTATCGCAGGTCCTTCCTTCCCGCAGCAGTCCGACTGTATAATCAGCACCACTCCAGACAGACCACACACACACACACACACACCATACATACCAGAGACATTCGGTACAGAGTGCAATATCTCATTAGAGCAATATTCTAATTTTGGTGCAATATCTCATTTTTAGTGCAATATTCTGTGCCAATTTTTTATTTTTATATTTTTATTTTTCACTGTGTCTTTTTCTCTTATATACCTTTATCTTATTGCCTTTCCATGGATGCTGCTGTAACAAAGAAAATTTCCCCGATGTGGGACTATTAAAGGATTATCTTATCTTATCTTATCTTATCTTATCTTATACTATGATAGACTATGGGTTTACTATGACAGACTATGGGTTTACTGTGATGCACTATGGCTATACTATGATAGACTACAGGTTTACTATGATGCATTATGGCTATACTATGATAGACTATGGCTATACTATGATAGACTATGGGTTTACTATGATAGACTATGGCTATACTATGATAGACTACGGGTTTACTATGATGCATTATGGCTATACTATGACAGACTATGGGTTTACTGTGATGCACTATGGCTTTACTATGATAGACTACAGGTTTGCTATGATGAACTATGGCTATACTATGATGCACAACATATGCATTATGACCATATTATGGTTTTACTATGACACTCTATAATCATTTTTAGTGCAATATTCTGTGCCAATTCTTTCTTCTTTCTATATATTGTTTAAAGGTGTCTACATGCTATACTATATTTTTTTATATTTTCTATATTTTTTCTATATTTTTCACTGTGTCTTTTTCTCTTATATACCTCTATCTTATTGCCTTTCCATGGATGCTGCTGTAACAAAGAAAATTTCCCCGATGTGGGACTATTAAAGGATTATCTTATCTTATCTTATCTTATACTGTGATAGACTATGGGTTTACTGTGATAGACTACAGGTTTACTATGATGCATTATGGCTATACTATGATAGACTATGGCTATACTATGATAGACTATGGCTATACTATGATAGACTATGGCTATACTATGATAGACTACAGGTTTACTATGATGAACTATGGCTATACTATGATGCACAACAGTTTTAATATGCACTATGACTATATTATGGTTTTACTATGACACTCTATAATTTTATTATAGTACACTGTGGTGTATTATAATGCCGTGTTTAATAAAGACAAACTAAAGATACTGGACACTATGGATATTATCCACCTTGCACAATAAATAGTACTGTTATCAAACATTTCTGCAAGAAAGGTGATACGTATGTTAAAAATGTTCATTGCCCAGCAGTGATCCAACAGAGTAAGCAATCAGACTACTCACTGTACTGAAAGATCTCCATGAAGGCTTCTGGTTCATCCAGTGATCCTGAGCTTATTGGGGTGTGATTGGAGAAGCTACAGCTAAAGTACTTTGCCATGATTCTATTGTGATAGATTATGCTTTATTATCATACACTATGCTTTTATTACAATACTCTATAGTCAAGATAAACTATTGATACTGCTGTATATGCAGAGCTGCAACCCGAAAAGAAAAAAACCCCACTGTTGTCAAAGATTCCTTGAAGGTTTTTGGTTCGTCCTGGGTTTGTGATGTTGTTGTGGGGGAAGTGGTCACAGCTGGAGAACTTCTCAGTCCTCAGACCCACTTTGTGGTAATCATTGTGGGTTGTTGTTTTTTTTGTTTGTGATATTTGGAACTTAAGACTGCTTAGAGAGGTTTTATGTGATGATGGCTGTATTTATTGCAAATACCATCTCATATGGTATTAGATTACATTGTTAAAACATCTCCACAAGCATACCCAGTATATAGTCAATAAGGGGACAAATTGTAATACTCCTCCAAAAAAATATACATTTTAAATACCCACTTTATTTCACCTGCACTGTGTTTTATTGCAGGATTAAAATGTCAGAGAGGTGCATTTAAGGCAAATAGATCCATGGAAATAGAGAGTGTGTTCTTTTTCTGGTCTCTTTGGCACCATGATCAATATTGATCTAAGTGCAGTTTGCCTAGATAATCACCCTTCAGTATAATGAAACACTGTATTAGCAAGAAGGCAAAGCCTTGATGATGAGCCAACTCTATAAGCTTTACCATATGATGTTGGATATGGAGGTGACACCCGGAAATGCAATCAATCTAATCGGTGATCAAGGAGGCGAGAAGATCAGAGTCATTGTCATGATGTTGGAAAATGAGTTTTCAGAATTGGAAATCGTATTACCCCAGTGCCATACGTGACACCTGAACCGGACAAATGTGTGAGGCTCACATGACAACATTAGAAGGAGAAAGAGGTGGAAGATCGGCTCTAGGCCCTCATTTGTCAGTGGCTATTGAGTGTGTCAGCCTGTGTATGGAGGCTAAGCTATGGAGGGTACTGAAGTCATCTATCTAAATCAAAAGACACAGACATATACACCGGAGCTGTAGGACCCTCAAAACTACATCAACATAACATATTAGGGTTAAAAATAGCAAAATATAGGGCATTTGAGACATTTTAAGAATACTCTGTTAAAAAGGTGGGTGTGAAAAAAATGGATTCATGATTCCATATTCCTTTATTAAAAAGTCCTCTTGGCCTTTTGGATAGAAGACCCAAGCCAAAGAAGTGAGATCGAGAAGAATAATAATCTCCATTCTGTAATGACACACATTGTTAGATATAAAGATGACATGAAGCAAAAACTACACAATACCATGTCAAACAGGAGAGAGGCTGAGAAATGGAGAACCACTGACAGAGAGAAAGAGAAAGAGAGAGAGACAGACTGAGACAGATAAAGACAAATAGAGAGCAAGAAAAAGAGAGATTCAGACACATTGACATGATAAAGTGAATCATACTGAGTGATTGCTGTAAGACCTCTCTTGCTTTTCTGTAGCAGCTGAAGGACATGGGGAGTTGGATAGAATTTTATTTCAGGTCATATCAGAAGGATTGTATCCAGCATAAGCATTTTCATGCTAAGTGATCATGTTTAGATTAATTTGTCCCACAGCAAGGATGAATTCTCGATTCTGATTGGTCTCGATTCTGATTGATGTTATTTATAAAGGTCTAACTTCATTATTTAGACAAATAAACACTACATGAGCAGACTTTTAATTGTAGATTTTTATCTCTGGATATACCTCATAGCATTCCATAAATGACCACCAGATCACAAAATTGTTGCTTAAGCAGTTCTTCATTTATAGAAACGAGTTGTCCTCGTTTTCCCCTATAACAAAACACGAACCTCTATTACTCTTTCACCCGGTACATCTGGTGCTCGGTGGTATTCAGCCTCAGCCCTGTAGGGAAAGTGGGCCAGCCCAGCAAAACGCTCTTCCTTTAGCTCCCACACTTGGGTTCATCATGTCAAAAAATAAATAACAGAATAATTTCACTGAGTACTGCATCTGGGCTGCAAGATAAATGAGACAGGAAGCCCCAGTAGATAAACAGGAAAAATGAGAGGAAAATAACTGTCTCCACAGGGTGGAGTTTGTGGAAATAATTTAACTTGTGAAATTATGTCTGACAGGAATAATCGCTGAAGGGTTTAAATTCAGATGTTTATGCCTGCCTGCTGTACCCTAGGTCATACCTAATCACATCTATCAGATGTTGGCTTATCACTGGTATAATGATGGGTCTCTGGGTAAAAAAAACATGTACAGCAACATTTCAGTCTTATATTATTTATAAAGGTCCAACTTCATTATTTAGACAAATAACCACTAGCACTACATGAGCAGACTTTTATTTCAGTAGATTTTTATCTCTGGATAAATGACCACCAGATCACAAAATTGTTGCTTAAGCAGTTCTTCATTTATAGAAATGTGTCAGTTGCGGCACCCCCTATGGACAAAATTTCACAAAATTTGGTGTGCCTCTAAACAATGTGCTATTGATGCTCGATGTGAAGTTTCATGAAGTTTGATCCTTCACATCACAAGATATTGGCTAGTGAATTGCTAGATTTTTGCTTTGAGCATTAGTCCGAGCATTACCGAACTAGGGTAATGAAAAACCTTTAAGAAAAACTATATGACCACCAGCACTGCTGCAACAGTTATAATAAATAAATAAAAAAAGTCTGATATTTGGTTAGAAATGAATATTCCAGACTATATTCCAGAATATGCATTGTTTCCATGCAGCATAATGGATCATTTTATCAGACAGCAAGCAATTAATGTCAAACTGTCAAGATCAAAATGCTAATTTAAAGGCCTGAGGTGTAGAATAGTAGTTTATTGTAGAGGCAGTGACTGGAATACCGTATGTATGCACATTGTATGCGTATATGTCAGATTTTTTTGGACAAAAAGGACAGATGAAGGGAGAAGACAGTAAGATCAAAGGTCATCTATGCTGAAGTATTACTAAGCATTTTTCTGCACTGATGTAAGAAAGAGACAGAGGTTCAAGGCCAAATCATGCCACTCGTGTTTCTTAAACCATATCCACATCCATTTTGCAGTCCACATGGACTCGGGGAGAAATATGTCAGCACACATGTCCTGCTGCATTTCTTATATACTGTGCTCAATTTTGTCATTCCTACTCCATTCAAATCCTATGTGTCCTCTTTTTATATTGTGTTGCACTGTAGGATATTCCTTTACCAAAATGTATGGTAGTACTGTTGGCTCACAGCAAGAAGGTCCTGGGTTCGATCCCCAAGTGGAAGCAGTCTGGGTCGTCTAACGTGTCTGCGTTGGTTTACTCCGGGTACTCTGGTTTCCTCCCACAGTCCAAAGACATGCAAGTTAGGTGTATTGGATATACAAAAATTGCACCATGACTGTGTTTGAAGGTTGTGACTGATGTATCGATGTAACCAGGGCAGGGGTGGCTCAGTGGTTAAGGTGTTGGGTTACTGAATAGAAGGTTTGGGGTTCAAGCCCCAGCACCACCAAGCTGCCACTGT
>JAOUQY010000038.1:32167896-32177931 GCA_028566355.1 Doras micropoeus | reverse complement strand
CCTACACCATACTAATAAATTATTGTGGTCTAAAATGACAGGTGTTTCAGTTTCACTGTCTAACCCCTGTATGTTCTGACCTTGTTATTATTTTACAAGGCTATAATTCATTTACCCATTTACCCAGACAGGAATTTAATTCAGATCAGCCACAGGTGGTTTTCCCTATTCCGATTTCAGTGTATACTTGAAATTTTTATCGAAAGTTATTCCATCGAGTCTGAAAACAGCGGTAAGTTCCGTCATCATAAACGGTAAAGCCTAGCCGAGCATTTTATGAGCTCCGGGAATATGCCAACTCAAGCCTGAGTACTGTGATTATTTATTCAGGACAAACTAGAGCCATAAAGGCTAAGAGTTACTGTAGGGTTGAGTCACACTGCAAGTCACCGAGTAAATGGTTTCATGCTAATTGAAACCTTTGAAACCTAGGAAATGCTCCTACTGGATACAAAACCTTTGCAGAACTTTTCAAACAAGATCACCTTGCAAAAATCTAATATACTGTATGTGTTGTACTTATGGGGCAGCAGGAGGGATTGATGGTGTTGACAGGATAAATCAAAATACAGCATCTGCTACCCTTGTCTCTTTTTTTTTTTTTTTTTTGCTGAGATACTGGAACTGCCATATTAGCAGGCCAGTTTATAGATTTCCTGTCTGGTCCATTTCCTGAACAACTCACTGCGTCTGCACCAAGAAGGAAAGCCTGGGTCAATAATCAAATTAAACTCTAAAGATCTTAATGACTTTTCGGGTCGGTTCTTTTAAGCTCAACTTCTGTTATAATTAAACTAATTATAACTAATAAACAGTGACGATGATGATAATGGTGGTGGCTCTTTTTGAACAATTTACTGTTTTGCTTCGAAGATTCTGTGGTCTCTATTGTTCAAGCATGTGGCTAGTTATGACTGCCTGGTTGTTTGGTTGGTTGGGATTTGCACCTGAAACTTGGCCAGGCATGGATCCCATTGAATTTCTGAACTTTAAAACCTGCCCTTGGATAGACCTTTCAGTCAGCACTGGCACTGTCATGATAACCAGGTTATCTGATGATCAGAGCTTTTCTGATATCACATCATCCACCAGATCATGCAGATTTCTCCTTTAGGTCTGTTCCTTTTAAGACCCTTATTAATTCTTCAATTCGTTCCTCTGAGGAGAGTTTCATTTACAGAAAAGAAACCCTATAGGGTTCTTCAGTTCGTCCCTCAGGTGGAATCCTTAAAGCTGCAATGTAGATTCCAAAAGCAGATGATTTCATGTTCATTTCAACAGTTAACCATTATTAAACCTGGAAGAACTCTTTTCACTTTTTTCTAACGCCCTTTTCTCTTGGGACAATGTTTGGACAATCAGGTCAGATTTCTTGAGTTCTTGCTGACAGGTAGCACACAACAGAAGATTTCCAGTTCTCACTTACTGTAAATTCTGCCGTTGGTTTAGGCGAGGGGTGACACCTGGGTAGTGTTCAGGTAGCTGGATATGATGCAAAAAATACACTGCTGAGGGTAAAGTCAGGGTGAAACATTTGTGTTCTCATATAGAGCTCCTTTGGGTAATAAGGGACAGGGGTGGCTCAGTGGTTAAGGTGTTGGGCTACTGAATAGAAGGTCAGGTGTTCAAGCCCCACCACCATCAAGCTGCCACTGTTGGGCCCTTGAGCAAGGCCCTTAACCCTCAACTGCTCTGTTGTATAAATGGGGTCAATGTAAGTCACTCTGGATAAGGGTGTCTGCCAAAATGCTATAAATGTAAATGTAAATGTAAAAACATGTAATTGGAATTGTCTGTAATTATTGGATTCTCTCGATACATTATATCATCTGTAACAAAGAGTTCAGATGCTGTCTAAAGCATATTAAAATTCAAGGACCACCCTGCACTGTCTGGATGAACATCAAATGTGTTGTATGTTTTTGTTTTTTTGATTGTCCTTCTTAAGGGAAGATCCCTTAAGTGAAACCTACCTACACCAGTGGATTTCACCATAAGAGAGGGTTCCATCTAGAATCCCTCTTGGATGCTAAGGATCTGTAACTATCGAAATAACATCTTAAGACCTCAGTTTTTCCAAGGTGAGATCTTGCCGCTTTAGTGTTTTGGCTCATCACTAATGAAACGAGCCTCCTGTTTGGTCAGTTTGATCTTTTTGTAAGTCGCTCTGGATAAGGGCGTCTGCTAAATGCCTAAATGTAAATGTCAGTCTCAAGTCTTTAAGGTGCATGTCCGAGTAAGTCTCAAATATTTGAGGGGCACGTCCAAGTCAAGTCTCAAGTCTTTAATGGGAAAGTCCAAGTCAACACTCAAATATTTGAGAGGTAAGTCGAAGTCAGTTCTCAAGTCTTTGGTCACAAGTCCAAGTCAACTCTCAGGTCTCTCATGATTGTGTCACCTGTGGCCACGAGCATGCATAAAGGGAGAGTATGACATTCAGCTTGTAAGACATTTGCTTAATGTTAATGTGGCAAGAAATATAAAAAAAATATATAATAAAGCTCTCAAGTCCAAGTTGAGTTTTAAATCTTTTGAGAACAATTCTTAAGTCAAGTCTCAAGTCACTGTGTGTGAGATTTAAAATGTATTGTATGTTTTTTTTTCCCTTAAATGAAACCCTGTGGATTTCACTGTAAGAGAGGGTTCCAACTTGAAGCCCTCTTGGATGCTAAGGATCCTTAACTATCATAATAACCTCTTAAGACCTCATTTTTTTGCAAGACAAGATCTTGGTGCTTTAGTATTTTGGCTCGTCACTGATGAAATGAGCTTCCTGTTCGGCCTGAATCAAGTGGTTCCATTCCTTTCTTACAATAGTGACCAAACCTTACCTCATTTATAACCGCATTTAAGCTGATTAATCCATTAGTCAATTCATTCATGAATATGAATATGTTTGTATTAAATGATTTTTGCTTTGCATTTTCCCATATACACACATACTTTGGTACCTATTTAGGATTCAAATTGTTTAAAAAAAAAAAAAATAATTTTTAATTTTTTTTTAATTACTATATTATTACCTAGGCCACTGATGCATTTGAAGCACCTGCACTAATCTCTAATTTTTCATGTCATAAAGTCTTACAGATTCCATATTGTCGCATCTGTTTTGACATTTATGAAGCGTTAGAAGTCACGGCCCAGTTTTATTTTTATTCAAAGACATTTGTCAGCTCATCGGAATAAACACAAGACCACGTTAATTAAACTTGGCACCAAGAATGGTAATCCGTTATATTATAAGAAGAGGAGAAGAGGATAATTATAGAAAGAGGAAATGTTATAGAAATGTTAAAGTCTAAGGGTTAACAACGTATCTTTTACAGGGTAATATTACAGAAAGATAAAGACATGTGGTAATGAATAGACTGTGCCATTTCTCACAGACAGTTAGAGTGGAATATGAAATTGGATGGCATTTTCACCGTACTGAAGGTCAGTATCACTGCTTCTGATTGGTCCCCCTCAGTAGCCGGTTGGTGAAACCAAGGCCATGTTATGACAGCGAGAGCAGCAAGTGCAGATTTTAGGCTTATGGAGAAAGCACGGGCTTCTGTGTTTACCCTCGAAAAATGACATTTCATTAGAAACGCAAGGGCATTAATTATCCAGACAAATCTCAGCTCTGAGTGTATTAATCACCGAGAATCAGTAAAGAATAGAGCGCATCTGTACTCCATCGCATGTCTGTGTATACAATATGTGTATGTTGTGTGAGCATGGTTGCATTTATATGCATGTAGCGCCCTTGCTTCCATGTTGACACAACGGGATTAGAATTTTGACGGCGACAGGCAGGGATGCGTTTAATTGAAGAGCATCAAGAAGGATTTGGACATCGTCTGAAGCTAAGCAGCATGAAAGGCTAAGATATAAGCGCGAGAAAATGAGAGCAGGAGTGTGATAGCGCAGGAGAGAGAGATCGAGAGAGGACTCATTTGGAAGATAATAGACAGCACCGGAGCCAGCCATGCAAAATGATTGTGCTCATCCCGCTGCTCCACAGTGTACCAGAGCTAATTGGGCTAAAAACGCTTTTTAATTTTTTGTTTATGCTCGTGCAGAGCCGTTCGACAACCACAGGGATGATAATGTTTATGGCTCCATTTATTGAAAAAATACAACTGAGGACTGAGTAAACCAGGGATTTACCCTTTTCACAAAGTGGGTCTCTATATTTTCTGGCAGTTACTATAACTATAAAGGGAGCAGTGAAGAAGGAAACAGGTGTCATGCAATCAATTTTATATGTGTCCCTATGGTTCTATAAGCAATAAAAATATAAAATTTCATAAGGGTTTTTTTTGGGGGGGGGGTCTTCAACTGTATGCAAAATGCGCGACTATAACATGGTTCATGGTTGTACTGACTGTACTTACAGACCTGTAACGTGATCCATCCAAGGAATGACTACAATGCAATGTAACCACCTATATCCTATGTAACAATGTGTTTGTTATATGGATAATTCACTTTTAAGTTTGCTGATAGCTGAAAAATAGTATCACAGTTTTACACTTAGTCATAGTGTACATTTACAATGTGATAAATCCTGACCATGTACTGACAGTATTAAGGTTTTGTTTCTCAGAAATATCTTATGGTAAAGATCCTGTTGGGGAAAAGCTTTTTCTCATTTGGCTTCACTTTTCTTTAATTATCCTGCCAAAAGTATTTATTGGTCAGCTTTACGGCACACTATACTATAAACAATGTGTATATTTTACCTCCATCTATACTTTTGCATGTGATTGTTAGTAGGTCATTAGTAGAGGCTAGAATACTGGCTACTGTAGTGGGTATAGGTCACACCTTCAGGAGTTTTAGATATTTATAAAAAAATGATAACATTTAAATATTAAAATGAGGTTATTTAGTATTCATGGAATATTTTTATGATGCGCATTAGTGTATATAGTGAAGACCCTCCCATCACTGTGATTGAGATGCTCACCAATCATTTTTTGCAAGTCCAAGTCAAGTCTGAAATATCTGAGTGGCAAGTCCAAGTCAAGTCTCCAGTCTTTAAGGGGCAAGTCCAAGTCAAGTCTCAAGTTTTTAAGTGACAAGTCCAAGTCAAGTCTCCAGTCTTTAAGGGGCAAGTCCAGGTCAAGTCTCAAGTCTTTAAGTGGCAAGTCCAAGTCAAGTTTCCAGTCTTTAAGGGGCAAGTCCAGGTCAAGTCTCAAGTTTTTAAGTGACAAGTCCAAGTCAAGTGTCCAGTCTTTAAGGGGCAAGTCCAGGTCAAGTCTCAAGTCTTTAAGTGGCAAGTCCAAGTCAAGTCTCCAGTCTTTAAGGGGCAAGTCCAGGTCAAGTCTCAAGTCTTTAAGTGGCAAGTCCAAGTCAAGTTTCCAGTCTTTAAGGGGCAAGTCCAAGTCAAATCTGAAATATGTGAGGGGCAAGTCCAAGTCAAGTCTCCAGTCTTTAAGGGACAAGTCCAGGTCAAGTCTCCAGTCTTTAAGGGACAAGTCCAGGTCAAGTCTCCTGTCTTTAAAGGGCAAGTCCAAGTCAAGTCTCAAATATGTGAGGGGCAAGTCCAAGTCAAGTCTCAAATATGTGAGGGGCAAGTCCAAGTCAGGTCTCAAATCTCAAATATGCATGGCCTAATCTAAAAAATCTGTGGCCATGAGCATGTATGACATTCAGGTTGTCAGACATTTCCTTAATGTTAATGTGGCAAAAATAAAGACATAAATAAATAATGATCTCAAGTCTGTATTGAATTTTAAGCCTATTGAGTCTCAAGTCAAGTCTCAAGTCACTGTGTGAGAGACTCGAGTCCAAGTCACAAACTTGAGTCCCCATCTCTGCTCTGTTGTGCTATACTGGCTTCTGTATTTCTAAATAGGGAATTGATACCGTGATATGATGATAACTGATATTTTTAGACTCCGTGAAAATGATCAAACCCTAACAACCCTAAGTGAAAGTTTTTCCCCTGGTTAAACTTAGCATAGAGAGCCATATGGCTCTTCCATATTCAGCAATAGCGCAGAGTTAGAAATCTCAACCCAACAGATGGCCATTTAACCTTCTAGAAAGTCACCTTTGTTGCAGCATTCATCCATGGAGAGAAAGCAGACCCATTTCCCCATCAGAAGTGTCTAATCCACAAGAGATCCAGATGTTTGTAGGGTAGTACAGAAGGCGAGTTATTTTATGGTTTTCGATTCATTTATTTCAGATTGTCTTCAAATTAGCTACTGCGTAAACCCAGCTATTGAACAGTAACAAAACTTAGTGGGCCAAACCTACATTATGCAAATAGAACAGCTGTTGCTGGAGGAGCTCGGAGGCCCATCACGAGACACAAAGCGAGGTTTTCGCCATCATCCAAACACCAGAGTACTAATAGAAGCTCTTGACGTTTTTCCATTCCTTACCTGTCTTGTTTATACCCCCCAATCAACCTCTCCAAATGGTCATTTGGCTGCCTATCAGAACTCCATCACTTTGATTGGAATGTCAGATCCAATCACAGCAGCAGTCCAGTCCCATTATCGAAATCAGTAATGCATTTTTTACTCACACACACGCACTTATGCATCTTTTTTTTTTCTTCCTCTCATAATTAACCATATGCCATGTGCTAACAGGGGGACAAGCCTGCCATTAAAGCGGACTAATTAAACTCAAAAACAGGAAGGAAATCGGTGTGTAACTTAATGAAGATGACAAGACGTATGGTTGTGACATCTGGAGAGCCTGATCACGTTGGACGTGTGAAGTGATAGCTCTCCACACATTGATCACTCCTGGGTACGCATGAGCACAGGACTAATGACTAACAGTACAAACTTCTATCCTGCGGACCATCATTTGCACAAAGTATTAAGACATCAATCAGCTCATTGATCTGTGTGTCCTGGAAATGTCAGCAAATGATCTGCATCGATTGCTCTGACATATAGTGACTTGGGGTATTGGCTTTTTTCATGGCTGATTTTTTCACTTTTGGTGCTGTGATCAGTCTTGTGGAAAACAGACACTGCCAACAGCTACTGGGACTGAACAGAAGTGCTTTCAGTCAAGCAGCAAAGCCTCACTTCTGATGTTCCATTTCTGACCAAATGCCTGCTGCATTCCTTTTGAAAAAAAAAAAACAGTCTTTCTTTACTACTTTGGAACAATTCCCTGAAGAATAAACCTTGCACGCTTCACAAGAACATCTCTGCTGGCCAAGGAAAAATGAAAAGTCCCTGACTTGAGGTGCCATTTTTTTTCATTTACTAACCCTTTTCTTTGCTTTATCCCTTTTCTCTCTTTCACATAATGCTTTGATTCAAAAAGTATCTGACTTCCGTGCACCTTAGAAATTCACAGTGGGGCATTTACTTATGCACACCCAAGCAGACAAAGCTCTTTCTTTTAAGGTGATTCTTTTTTCTAGTTCTAATTAATTTTCCATCAGCTTGTGAGATAGCTGACACAGTTGTTCTGTGTAACCCGCAGGCACCGTCTCTGATGGTTCCAATTATGCCCGAGTACCAAAAGCCATCCAACTGGAGCCTTTTGCTATGGTACTCTTGGCGAATAGATAAAAAAGCAGTTCCATTATTCTGGTGTCGAAATCCCTGGCACTTTTGTTCACTTTGAACAAGGGACATTGCATTACAGAGCAGCTTTACAGAAATCCGGATGTAGATCCAGGTCAGGGGTATGACCAAAATTTAGCCGTCACTTTTGTGTACACTCACTCCAGTCATGGGCGTCAATGCTGTCCTATAGTGTGTTTTATATATATTTCACCTACCTCATGTTGGGGTGACCCACCAACGTCAACACCTTTTTCATGCACTGCAGGTATCCATGTAAACTAGCAACAAATGGCAAAAAAGCATGCATGGCCAATAGAACTGATTCTGATCCTTGCAAACAAAGATACAGATAAGAAACTGACATGACAAATTAGCAAGAACTGTTACCTATCCATGCTTAACCATTAATGATTAACTAACCTACAAATAAGGCAATTCGAAATTATAATGGGCAGCACGGTGGCTCGGTGGGTAGCACTGTTGCCTCAGAGCAAGAAGGTCTTGGGTTCGATCCCCAGATGGGGCGGTCTGGGTCCTTTCTGTGTGGAGTCTGCATGTCCTCCCGGTGTCTGCGTGGGTTTACTCCGGTTTCCTCCCACAGTCCAAAGACATGCAAGTTAGGTGAATTGGATGTACCAAAAATTGCCCTATAATCCTGGTCTGAGTGTGTGAATGGCCATGTGTCTGCCACCCAGTGGTGGATGGTGCTCTGTCCTGGGTGTTATCTGCTATCCCTTCCCTGCAACCCATTCAGTCCCCCGGGGGGCCATGGTCTCCGGTTGAGAGTACGCTGTGCGCAATTGGCTGCCGCTTCTCACCGGGGTGTGATTGGTGTTAAAGTTGTATGTTGACTGTAAAGTGCCAAAGGCGCTATATAACTATAACATTCATCCGTTCATATAATGTTTTGTTTTATAGACGGGTTTCACATTACTACATTGGATTAGTCCTCAGACTCATCAGACGAGACGTTTTGAATTAACATGGTGCGAATAAACATATATTTCCCTGGATATGTTGTGTATTGTATTGTCATCGATGTCTTGTAAACAAGTCATTTTGTATCTTTGCTAATCAACCCAGAGAGGAGGTAATTTCTGAGCTAATGTCTCGTAGCCAGTCTCTGATCTGATGAGCTGCCTTCATTTAAATAACGTACATAAATGCGGGTGGTGGGCACTGCAAACTACAACAGAGGATCTGCTACAGAAGCTGAACTGCTTCAGGTTCTTGTGTCGTCTACCCCCAACCCTCCCCCTCACCACCCCCTCCCCCCAAACCCCCCAACACTCATCACCTATGGTACAGTATTTGAAGTATCTGAAATACTTTGTGAGGTGTTGAAGCTGATACTGATCCACTTTTGCATCAGCGCTGGCAGATTTTGTTGTATTCTGCAGGTTAAGTGTGTCTGCAGATGTGAATGTTGTCCTTGTTCAGCAGCAGCAGCTACCCTGCTTCACTTGTAAACATTATGTCAGGTTTCCCTGAAGCCCCTCTGCGCAGATGGTTCACGACGTCCTGCTCTGTTAGTCTCTGCTCGTTCAGCAAAGCTCATCTCCATAAACCAGATGCCTTCATTAGGCTTGGTGGTATTGTATAGCATCAGCCTGATAGTGTGAAAAGTGTAAGTGTTTGCACCAAAAATACAGCATGACTTGCTTTTCATTACCGATAAATGGTAAGGAGTGAATGATTGGATGAATGGCAAAAAAAAACTCAGTCGCAAACTCGGTGGTACACACAGATGGACAAACGATAAATTCATTAGCTAGAATGCTGGGCAAGTGGAAGCTGCAATGGGTTTGTATCTGGAATCATGGTAGTAAAGTGGTAGCTAAGCCTAATGTAATAACATAGAGCCAAAAAGTTACCTCAGTGAATTAATGCAGATTGAGGGAAACAAAAGAAGTATATGAATTTCCAAAAAAGGGACGATTCTGTATAACCAGTGTATACCAGTGGTCTTCTAACAAAGCTTTTAATGTAGCACAATGTACATTACAGTTTGTTCCCACCAATTTTTGGTTGATGATATATATTTAGTCTTCACCAGTCCATGTGAAACTTGGTGTGGTTGTAGCCCCCCTATGTCTGATACTGTATAGAAGGTTTGTGTCCCTAATTGTGTCTTGCCCTTCATGCTAGTACCCACTGAAGAGGTTGAAGTAGGTTCAAAACACCTATTGGGCAACAGCTTGAATCCCACAAAATATTTGGTGAATTTCACCAAATATTATGAGCTTTTTATGGCACGTTGGCCTCTAGGAGGCACATTACCCTAGCTCATTGCGATTCATTTTAGGATTATCGCCACCTAGTAAATAATGATCAGTTCACTAGCCAATATCTTGTAATATAATATTGAAATTTCATTCTTGGGAGACATTGCAAAGAAAACTTTATAACTTATACTTATATACTTACAGGGGTTAGACAATGAAACTGAAACACCTGTCATTTTAGTGTGGGAGGTTTCATGGCTAAATTGGACCAG
>JAOUQY010000038.1:31646716-31659470 GCA_028566355.1 Doras micropoeus | reverse complement strand
GGAGGCCCTACACCATACTAATAAATTATTGTGGTCTAAAATGACAGGTGTTTCAGTTTCATTGTCTAACCCCTATAGCTCTGGATGAGGGTGTCTGCCAAATGCCATAAATGTAAATGTAAGTTTCTTACTGTGTGTTGGAATGCACTACATGCACCAGGAAGACAAATATTTATATACATTTTCGACATGCCATGGAAATTAATTGTTGTTTCAAGGCAATGTATACAAATAGGAATTAAGGCAATATACTGTATAATTCTTATTTGTTTTTGAAAACATGTCAATTTACTTTCATTCCCATGTGCTCATAGTATATGTTATTGTACATTGTAGACTGTCCAATTTAAATATACTGTATGTGACTTGGGTCTAAATGGGGAAGTGTTTAAATGAATAAATGAAAAAAGCGCTAAGTTGGCAGATTGGCCTATGCTATTTGTTGACACATTCTCTAATGTCATCTACTGTAAACTCATTTAACAAGGCTAAATTTTAAGTTTATGCTTCAAGCCTTGCCATATTTTACACTATAACATTTGAATGAAATACATGGGATCACCTAAAGACCAAATACTTTAACATTAACATAAGAAAAAAGCAAGAATCACCTAATATGCAGTCATGATAATTGGCACCAACGTCAGAGGCTGCTTGACTTGACTCTTTTCTTGGATTATTGCAGGACAGCAACTTGAGGGTCAGTCTTTGCACAAAGGTGGACCATTAGTTCAGATTTGGAATGGAGATGTCACAGTGGCACCGCAAGTAGCTTCACAGCTTCAGGGTCTATAGTTTGAACATGAGCTCTGGTTACTGTCTGTGTGGAATTCATCATGTCCATCCTATGCATTTGTGGGTTTCCTCTGGGATCTCCGTTTTTTTCTTATCTCTCAGGGATACGCTGGTTGGTGGAACGACTATGCTAAATTGCTCCCTTGGTGTGAAGGAGTGTTTGCATTGTATATGGGCTTGCATCCCATAAATGGTATATTCGTTGCTTGTGCTGTGCCAGTGTTCCCTGGATAGTCTCTGGATCCACTGTGACCTTGAACAGGGTAAAGCAGTTATAGAAGTTGAATGAATTTGCAGAATTGAAGTCGTTCTGGTTTGCACACCACATGACTGATCAGCAATAGGGGGTCACACATTACAGGAGAAATCGCTGACAAGTCTGTCTGGTCTCCAAATTATGTTGTGTCACAAAAGCACACACAAGAAGTGACAAGGGGTATGACTTCATACCATGCATGAGACAGTGTTTTTGTTTCTTTCCAAAAAAAGGACGTCAGCAAGAAGCAAGTGATCCAAGTTGTTTGTGCACTAATATTTAAATAAAAAAAAAAGAAGGCTTTGTCCATAGTTAATCCCAAAGCAGCTGAATATTTCAGAAAATCCCCTCTGCTTAAACTTGATTTCAGGAATTTGTGGTTCTTGTTGGTAAGATACACAATAAAATATGGTTTACGCCACGTGGACCAAAAGTTTGTGGACACCTGACCATTACAAGCCATGCTTGTTGATGTTTGTACAACTCCTCCCCTGGTTTTCTACTCACTCTGTATCTTGCATTCTCATTGGCTGTTGCTCAACACCACACTGACTGCCAGTCATAACCTGGCCTCAACACATTTCATATCACAGGATTTGGATTGGCTGACAGGTCTAGACATTTACAGTGCTAGATACATTTCGGGAGTCTGGAAATATGGTTGAACCCACAAATATGCTTCTGTAATATTTAGAATTCTTGCCTGTTGTCTTGGTTAAAACATGTGAGGCTGCCCAAAGGTGAGCCTCAATATATGGCCTAGGTCTCAAGGCCATGGCAGTGGCCTGAAAAACATGACAGCAAAGCAAAAGGGCAGAGCAGATACATTTTCATGTGGTCTAATATGCACCTAAACTAACTCCTTTAAATGTCTCTGATGTTCAGAGGGTAGCCTCAGGGCCCCTGTGGTCCCTGACACAAAGTCATTAAAGCCTTATGGAAGCATATAATAAAGCTCAGGCTCATTTGTGTCTGTCCTCGTGTTCATGTCTGGCATTGCAAATCAGGCAGGGCATAGTAGGTACTGCTATTTCAAGAACAAGCCGAATGTCCAGGCCTTTCAACTCTCTGCTTTAAATGAGCACTTTAGTAGACTCTAAAAATCATGCAAAAATGAGAGTAATTGCATCTGACCTTTTGTTACGTCTCTGGGAGAGTGAAAGGCAGATGACATTTTACTTACAAAAATTAATGAGCTACACATTGAATGCAGTAAGAACTGCTAGAGTTAGTGAAGAAGAAGCATTCTTGTGGTTTCTTAACCATTCAGGAAATTCAGGAAAACAAGAATGGGAAAAACACTTTGTAAATTGTTTTGCTCCTGAGTTTTTTGGCTCAGTACTTGTTTTTCTGACCTTCTACAATGCATTGCTGAGGGATATTTCAACAAAGGGCACATAACAGGCTCCAGGATGCCAGGACATCGGGACATGAGCGGATGTTTATGGTACATTCTTTTGACTTCTCATCTTCTTTCCCTTTGTCTTCATCCTGTTATCTTTTCTTCCTGTAGGCTTCAATGGAATGTTCACGGGATGTTCTAAAAAACCAGAGCTTTCTCAGCATCTTACGTAATCTGCAACCCCTCCTGATGTTTGCATCCACTTAATGTTTCCAGGCAGCTAAAGATGACTAAGGAGCTGTTGCATGAATACATCACAAGGTTCTAGTTTCACATTGACTATTCTTTCTAGCAATGCAGATGGTAAATAAGGAGATTTAAGAAAACAGGGAACAATATTTATTTTAGTCAGAACTGCATCATCAGAACTGATACAGATTCTAACATACATATCAATGCTTGAAATGATGTAAGTGGATGCATGGCCCAATCCCTAAGGCAAGTCCACCTTCTCTTTATCTGCCATAACCCAAAAGCCTTGCTTTGAAGCACATTGCTCAGTGCCTGCCAAGAATGTGCTGTGAAAACCAGTTACTTTTTGTCCATAGAGGGTCCCGTTTCAAATGAGCTGCCTGCAAATGGTTGTTCACAGCTGTTCAGTTTAAATACATAATCTCAAGAGGAATGCAGTCATGCCTCACTCGCTGGCACACTCTGAACATTACTGATTAGGTGAGCCAACACAAACACCTAGTATAATGCTGACATTGATAACAAAATAGGGACATTTGATGTCTGGAATATTTGTGCAAGACCCATGCTGATAGCTTCTATCCACAACTGTGTACAAATGCCTTTTAAAAAATGGCCATTAAAATGGTTAAAGTAAATAAATAGGGCAATTCAGGACATTTGTTGAATCGTTCTTCAGAATAAATACATTCTGTAATGCAAGTAGCGGCTCAGCTAAATCCAAGGGTCCTCAGAAGTTTACAATGCAATCAGTACATACAACAGATAAGTCTCTCTGAGATGTCATTTTTTGTACCACTATACTTGTATTTATATAGTTATACACTTATATAGGTATGTCCTGTACCTCTTTCTTCACAGGAACACAAGCCCCCTAACTCATTCTGGACAATTTAGCCTGTAATAATGTATTCTCAAGCACTGCATCAAATTTAGGGTCAACCATCACTCACAAATAATGTCTTTTGTCAGTTGTGTGTATTCAAGTAGGTATGGGGGAAACATATCAATAAGGCTAAAGAACACTACATCTTTGGTATTGTCTACTGCAAAACACTATAAGCAGTCCAGGGGGACTACTTGATTCTATGGTTTAGTTAATGAACTTGCAGTTAAAACACCTTCTTTTCTTGTACATCTACATTTTAAAGAACATTTTACCTGGTTGCTATTATTACAACTTCTTCATATTTCTCTATTTTACTCATGTAAATAAATATAATGTTATGCGTGAGAATGAAAAAAATGATGCTCATGTATTGCTTAACTCAAGCTTGCACCAGCCATCCCTTCCTGTCCCCTTGATCAAAAGAATCCATGCTCTGGACAGAACAAATCATGCTGGCAAACGAAATGTCTCCACAGATGGTGATGTTGACTCTGGAAACCCGTACAGAGATCTGGCTTTGCTATGGTTATAGGGGAACAGTTCTAGCACTAGGGCCGTGTGGGAGGGAAAGAGAGTGAGCACAGAAGTGGGGGAAATTTTGGGAGAGGTTGCAAGCAATCAGAGAGGCAAACAGAGTGCTGGAGTTAAGAAGCAGTAGGCAGCTCTCACTAGAGAAGCTTATAGAGCAATGCTCAGTCCACTGACAATTCCACACCCAAACTATCAGGAAGAGGAAGGATTGTTATACAGTTGCCTATTCTGGGATGTTAGAAGTTCCCTCTCCTCCTCACAGGTATGTTTGCACCAAGGACAATTCAAATGACTAAATTTTAGCACTGGTTTTTAACTGTTAGGGCTGCATATGGACACTGCAATCTCCATCTCTTTGGTTGTGTTGTGCACTTTGGACCAAGGATCAAGGATTATTTTTCTGTGATCTGGACTTAAGGAAATTTATTTTGCTTCTAAAGATGATTGTGTTCCATGTAAATGTTGTAAAGATGCAGCCTGTTCTCGTATCGTGGTGGGTGTGGATGACACTTGGCATTGTTGGGGTACAGTCACAAGCTCAGTCACAGGCTCAGTCTCCTAGTCAGGGCCAAGATTCCCCTTCAAATCCCTGGAGGCAAGTGATCCAATGGGAAAACAATGGACAGGTGTTTAGCCTTCTCAACAGTGGAGCTGAGTATATCCCTGCTGGGGGGCAGGAACAAGAGAGGAGTCACAGAGTAGTTTTAGCCAACAGCCCTAACAGAAGGTCCAGACCAAATGGGGGAAATGTGCGCAGACAGGCACCTTCCAGAGGTAACTCAGAAACCATCAGGGGCCAGACGAGGCACCCCTTTGGATTTGGGCAAGTGCCAGAAAATTGGCGTCAAGGTACTGCTGGAACTGGTGCAGGTGAATCAAGTCGGTTTCAATCATCCCCAAGCACACGTTACAGAACTTCCTCTGGATCTTCTTCCTCCTCCTCATCCTCTTCCTCTTCTTCCTTCAGTGTGCCATCTTACCCACAGTACCCTTTCCAACAGCAGCCTTCCTATTATGCACCCTATGAAACTTATGAACCACCATTCCAGGGAACAGGGTATTCAGCAGACCCTAGTGGAAGTTTCACAGGAGTAAGGTATGGTGGTGGTGGTGGTGGTGGAGGTGGCAGTAGTTATTCTGTTGGAAGTTATGGTGGTGGTGTATTTACCGGACTGGCTCCTGTGGCTCCTAGGTCAGATATCAGGGATGACAGTTACCGCTACTATCAACCATATGGTCCACCATTTCCTGCTGCACCTGCCCAACCTGCACAACCTCCATTCTCAGATGGTTTGGATCGTCGGTACACACACAGCTTGTACAATGATGAAACAGCAGGTCTTCCTGATGCAAGTAATGCTGGAGAATCAGTTTCAACTGGTCTAGGACAACCTGCCCTGCAAAGCCCCCAGTATGAGCAGTTTCCACCATTTGGAAGGCCACAGGCTCTGCCTCCATTCATTCAGCAACCTGCACGTAACCCTCTCAACTCCAACTTTGCTGAAAACCCTGGCACCAGTGGAGGAAGTGTCTACCGACCTCAACAAAGAGGTATAGTGACATCCACACACTGCACCATTTGTTCAAGAAATCTAATTTTGTATGTGCTGAAGAGCTTGCAATATTCAAAATTCATTTCAGTAAATTTCAGCTTTATGTGCAAATAAAACTGGCAGAAAGAACAGTTGTAATCTGCTTTTTCTTAGTTCCTTAATTCCCAGTTGTTATATTTAGTCAGAAGATCATGGCAAATGTCTATTTTGTGTAGCTGTAACTTATTCACTATGAGCTACACCATGGTTTAGGATACCAGAGAGGAATTGCATTGTAATGCAGTTGCACAGCTGGTGGTAATGTGAAATTGATGCTCATGTGGAGCAAGCTTCAAAATCCTTCCCTCTCTCTCTCTTTGATGGAAAGGAAGTGAAGAAAAAAATAGTGAGATCTAAAAAATGTAACTCTCTTGCCATCTCAGTGTGTTTCCTGGCAAGCATAGCTCCTTTGGGTTGGACAAACTTAAAGCCCCGGGAACTCAAACTACACTGTTTGATTCCGAAGTTATTTGCTTGTGCAGCTGGGAAGGGACATTATATTCTACTAGATTTTCGTGTTTTTGTCTTTGAACACTGACATTCTTCTTTGACATGATGCATTTCTCATTCCATTTGTGCTGGATTTCAGTTTAGAAATGAAAAGAACTACAAGCTTATCTCATCTCCACAAGTGGCCAAGTTATTGGAACCAGGTGTGGTGAAATCTGTGAGTCTATGTGTAGCATATGGCCAGGCATTCTGCATTAAATGTTCTCATTGTTTTTAGAGGCCTGGCAATGACTTCATCAAGCCAAAGGCTAACTAAGGGGTGGGGTGGCTTGGTGGTGGGGGGTTGGGGGTATTTACAGGGTGAATGATCCCAGTATGTGCAACAAAGGGCGGGGTGAAGTACATAAGGGCTTTAGTATTTGGGATTTAGTATTTGGGTGTGGGGGTTAAAATAGGAGCAATATGTTACTCAGATATGGGTATGAAACATTCTTCAAACATGTAGGGTTGCCACATGAAACAGAAAATATTTATTTCTGATTACAAATGAGTAGGCTGGTGTATGTGTGTGTGTGTGTTGACTGAAGAGAGGAGGTGACTCAACAAGGCCATATGAGACCCATTCATAGCTGAAGCCAAATGGCTTATTTCATAATGTGGAACACTTTTGTACACAAGTGCTCTCAGTTTCTAAAGTAACAGTCATAGGACTGACAGAAAAGGGTGGATGCCATACTGTTTATGGGTTACAAAAGCAATGTTACAGTGTTACTGTAAGCATGGGATTTCTTTTACCAAATTGTTCTTTGTCACATAGTCTTCTGGCTCACTGATGGTCAACTATACTTGAGTTAATTATCAGAATAGAATGCAACCTGCAAAGGATTTCCTTCAGTGAATATCAACTCCATGCCAGATTTCACACCTACCACTCTTGTCCATCCACCTTATTTGTTTGAATAGCATGCTTCACTGGGCTTTTTTATTGTTAGAGTTATGCATATGCCTGGGGTAGTGGCTTATGGTGCTATATGGCTGGTTTTGGTATTATATAGTGTATGAATCAAAATTTTTCCAAAGGGTTGAGTGAATATTGATGATGGTGATCTCTATCAGTTAATTCTGAACACAATATGGTTTGCAGTTACACACAGGAGAGATAAAATAACATTATAGACAGTTTGAAATGGGGGCTGTAAGAAGAAACGTCAATCTCTCCTTTTCACACTACTGTTACACTATTTACTAGACCTGACCCAGGAAGCCTCAAAGTCTGGTTCAGAGAGAGATGACAAATCGGATGTGTACTCAGATCTAACACTGCCTGAGCACAGAGCTGAAGCACTCATTGTAGAAATGTGCAGCAATCAAGCCTTGAAAGCTCTAAAGCCATAAAAGTTTAGTGCTTAGGTGTTCTCTGTGTTGCCTTTTTACCGGTTTAAACTGCCCATGTCTTGCCTAGTTCTTTAGCCACAACAAGAGCTAAAAGTCTGGTTCCTTGTTGCTTTATGATATAATATATCTCTCTGAAAGTGTTAAAGATATTAGCTCTGACAGCCACCATGTTTTTTTTTTCCTTCTCCCTATTTATTTTTATAACAGAGTTGATTTTGGGCTTGGAACCAGCAGGGACGTGAGATCATTGTTGTTCTACTGTCCATGCTTGCTTTATCTCCCTATCGTGCAATGACTTTCCGTATATTTGGGTTGTGTTTCTTAAAATTAGACTTTACACTAATCTTGGTGGGTTTGTGCAATTCATATTATGGTTTTGGTTTATGTGCTTATCAAAAAATGTCATGTTTAACATGATGGCATCAAGTTTAAAACTGGACCCTTAGAAAAAGGGTTTCTAAAACAGTTATTTTTAAGCATGAACCTTTATGAGTTTCCCAATAACGGAAAAAAACAAAATGCTCTTAAGACTAATTGATAAAACCTTACTAGCATAACGAGTATAAGGATGCTGTGCAGTATTTAGTCGATTTGATTTGAACCCTGGTGCAATTTCTCTTTAATGTGGTTCATTTAGACAGGTGCGAACCCAGTAATCACACTAAAGTGTGGCTCAAAACAACTGTTTGAACACCATCTGAGTAAATTGGTCTTAGTCTGTTCCAGTCAAACTATAGCATGGTTTGTTTGAAATGAGACAGTGAATCAGCCCAAATTGACCCAAATGCAGGAACTGAACCAAACATGCCATGTATGTTGGGTTGTAGGCAGCATTAAATTCTTTAGCTGTTAAATTGAGCTGCACGGTACAAACTGACTCAGACAGAGCTGTAGGGCTGCAGAACTGTCAAGTGTTCTGGAGATTAGGACCAATGAAGAAAAAGTTCAAGTCCGAGTGATGATATAGCTGCCCATAGCCGGGACTCAAGAGATCAAAATTGGCCATGCTCTCAGGGTGGGAGGAGCAGCATACACTCTCTCTCATCAGAGAGACACTGGCCAATCACGGGCATCTGTGAGCTCATTTATACAGAAGGTGGGCGGGAGTGTGTTTGAGTGTGTTTCACAACTCCTGGATGTTGCATGAGCAGCAGTTCCAAAAGAGGCGGCGTCAAGTGCCCGTGTTACATGGGAGGAATCCCTATGGGTGGGAATTGGACGTGACTAAATTAGGGGAAAAAAATTGAGGAACTTTTCTTTAAATAATAAAAAAATAAACAGTATATGCAATACACTTTATTCTCCATAATGATCTATTAATTTATTAAACCCTGTGTTCTCTGTGCTTGGGTTAATTTTGCATCTTTACTATGTACTTTCCATGTATAAAGATTTATTTATCTTTTTCCATCTCTGTATTTCTGACCAATGAATGAAAGCATTTGGCAAATACTGTATGTTTTCTACCCTATATGGCCCTCAGCCAACCTGTTTTGTTGCATTTTGATTTATTTAATTAATGGCAGTGAATCTATACTAAATAGCAAACAAGCCAAAAGCATCTATTTTGCTCTGATACGTACATAGCAAATGAATAATTGATATGAAAGCACATGAAAAAACAGCTTGACCAAGTTTTAACAGTATTATATTCATGCATTGATCACAGATTGATCAAAGTTGTCTATTGTGATTAGGATTGCCTGACCTAGTACCTGACCCTAACTACATCCAGGCCTCCACGTACATCCAACGATCCCACATGTACTCCCTTCGCTGTGCTGCTGAAGAAAAGTGCCTTTCTAGGTAAATATTGGTTTCTTGACCATGTAGAGGTTTTAAAGATCTAGCTTTGGACTTTGGACTTATTATACTCTGCGTTTTTTCCAGGATCACTTGTTTTATATGACTAATACACTTGTCAAATGTGACATTCCTACTTAACTGTGGCTGTAATTTATCACTGCTTATAGTATACTGCTTTCTTGTACTGAATGGCCTGGGAAATGTTTGTCTTTTCTACAGTTCTGCCTACGGCTCTGACATCACCGACTATGATGTCAGGGTCCTGCTCCGTTTCCCTCAGCGGGTTAAAAACCAGGGAACGGCTGATTTCATGCCCAACCGACCGCGGCATACCTGGGAGTGGCACAGCTGTCACCAGTGAGTCCAACCTAATTATGCTAGTGTCTGTAGTGACAGGTTTAGGTCTTACACTGACCTACATGGGTTGACAAATGGAAAACAAGACATCAACGATACCAGTAATTGATTTTTAACAAACAAAATGAACATATAATGGATATTTATGCCAGCCAGATAATTCTGTACCACCTGGTCTGAAATACCACTTCTAATGTCATTGTTTTCTCATTTGTCGCAGCATTTAATAGGATTTTCTCTTTGGATGGGGGATTAGACTGCAGGCTTATTTAGCTATTGGCCATTATCCTGAGTCTAAATTCCACAGACAGCTCTGTATCTAACCTTAACTGAGCTTAATCAAAAATAAATTAAATTCTGTCTCTGTCTGCCAATATTATCTGCATGAAGCTGAATTTTACCCCTGAGGACTCCAGAACAGCAGCCCATGCAGTTTATACAAAAAAAAAAAAAAGTTCCCTGATAACTATATGAATTATATTAAGACTAGATGAAATTTATCTCTGTAAAAATGTACACATCAGACACTCATTCTCATGACTAACCCATTCTCATTAAAGACCAAGGGGAATAACTAACAAAAATGGTTTACAAGGAAACAGATGACGGTCATATTTTACTTCCATGACCAGATGGTCAAAGTAGTGTTCCCTCCATATTTGACCTTCAGTGGTTTATTACTTTCCATTGTTGTCATACGTCAGCACTGGACAAGCAGAACTAAGGTCAGAGGTCAGTGCTGTTTGTGCAGGTGCAGTGTCTAAGTTTCCAGATCCCTGAATGGCCGTCACATGCCAATGGAGAACCTCAGTGAAATATTTCAGCCCTGTCTGTTTGTTTAAAGGTGTATTCTTTAGAGCGTGATGTCAGTAAGGTCGGTGCACATTGATGAATAACTGTTTGTAACCACCATGCTAAACCCTCAGTAGCAAACTAATGCATAGACGTTTTATAAAATAGCTCATGCCAAATTAAAAATCTATAGTCAAATAAAATAGCATTGTATTTTTACTCAGGCATACAGTTAAATTAATAATGTTCCATTAGGCAATGGCTTACTAAGATCCCAAATCAAAGTGTTAATTTACATCCCAATAGTAAATGCAATTAGTGCATGAATATAATATGTGTGTTATGGCTATATGGCATACGTGAAATAAATCCTTTACCGAGGCTTTAAACGCTGTTGAAATTGGAGATGTAGTGGAAAATGGATCGCAGTAATAACTCATAAGTCATAAGAGAGATCTCACCTCATTTTCAGAACGTTTTCAAACTTGGGACACTTTCTAAAAATACAATAAAAACTGAAATCTGTAATCTGTTAAACTTTTTAGAAAAATTTAGAAATTGATGGTTGCAACACACTCAAAAATGTTGGGAAAGAGGCAAAATAACACTGAAATGGTTATACATGTAAGACTGGAAGGTTCCAGAATTAGCAGTTTAACTGGTAACAGGTGAGGTCATCAAGATGGAGTATAAACTAAGGATGGGTCGTGGTTCGCCACTTTGTGCCAAACTTCATGAGAGAATTTCAGTCAGTAAAAATACAATGTTTCTCAGTGCAAGATTGCAAAGAATTTAGATCTTTCGACCATCTACAGTTCATAATACCATGAAAAGATTCAGGGAGTCAGGGGAAATCTTGGTGCGGCCAAGATTATCCATGAGAATGCAAAGGTCCACTAGGGTCCATGTAACATACAGTAAATTTTGTCATCGGAGGGTGCCTGCGAGGTTCTGTGGGGACATCCGTGTACCCTACAGGTTTTTTAGACAAGTCTGCATGGCCACATGGCCACAAGCACCAACTGCCCATGCGCTGGAAAATCATCTAATTACGTACTAGAGTTATTATTTAAAGTTAAGTTGATATTAAAATAACAAGATAATGACAATGTCTTATTTACAATTCAAGCAAGATGACTTCAAACTGTTTCCCATGGAATGTATAGACGCTGGTCTCTGTGCATGTATGGGAAGCTCTGAACTCTAGAAAGTCTGGTGGAAAGAAGCTTTCAGAAAGCCCTTGGCTATTTTAGGTTTTATGCTGAAACACGAGACTTAATTCCTTTCTGATTCAGTATTCTCCAGCATGTATTACATCACCTGCTAGACTAAACACTTAATTCATACACTGAGAAAGTCTCTAATTTCTCGAAAGGTGCACTGTTAAAATATTAATTCATTGATGCTACATGTGTAAAGCCAAACATTTGGTCAGGCTGAGTGAAATTCCCTTGAGTTCCGATTGCTCCATCCTCGCCGAGTGCGGTTTAGAAATAGTGCAACAAAAGGTGTGAGGTGAGTCTGAATTGCCCCCTATGGCACTCGAACCCAACATTACCAAAGAACACAGCACTCTCAAAGTGCTGTGAGCTGACAGGCAAAATGAACAAGTGCAAATGAAAGAGAATTGCTTGCGTTGTTGCTTTTATTAGATTATGTTGACTGAATGAATGAATCACTCTTGTTCACACACTCTTTCCCTTGCAGACATTACCACAGCATGGACGAATTCAGTCACTATGACCTACTGGAGGTGAGCACAGGAAGGAAAGTAGCCGAAGGACACAAGGCCAGTTTCTGCTTGGAGGACACCACTTGTGACTTCGGCCATCTTAAACGATATGCCTGCACTTCCCATACACAGGTACGACCCATCGTTTGCTGTATATAAATTTAGTGCTGAATCAGGCTCCTTGTGACAATATTTTACAGTATCCTTTACCAAAATAACTATACCTAGGATATAACTGGTATACAGATGAAAATATATGCTGTTCTATATACCTCAGAAGTTGGAAGCTGAAACTCAGAAGTACAACATATTTTACAAAATCGTCAGAAAATAAACACGGTTAGCTCCATGTTAGTCTTTTCTTATAAAAATATCTAGCCAGCTAACTATGATGACCGATCAATCATTACATACATCCTCACATCCTCAGAATCGAACTGTTTATTCTATGTTGTGTATTTCAAAATGGGAAAAATGTCTTTATGTTGACATTGCACCAGTAAGAGCAGAGTGTGAAGGTTCAATTAGCAGGGTAAGAGCACAGTTTTGCTCAAAATATTGCAAT
>JAOUQY010000038.1:29488506-29500276 GCA_028566355.1 Doras micropoeus | reverse complement strand
CTATGGCTCTCTCCCCATCCATCTCCCTCCATCTATGGCTCTCTCCCCATCCATCTCCCTCCATCTATGGCTCTCTCTCCATCCATCTATGGCTCTCTCTCCATCCATCTCCCTCCATCTATGGCTCTCTCTCCATCTCCCTCCATCTATCTCCCCATCTCCCTCCATCTATCTCCCCTTCTCTCCATCTCCCTCTCTCCATCTATGGCTCTCTCTCCATTTCACTCCATCTCTCTCTCTCTCCATCTCCCTCCCTCTCTCTCTCCATCTCCCTCCCTCTATGGCTCTCTCTCCATCTCCCTCCCTCTATGGCTCTCTCTCCATCTCCCTCCCTCTATGGCTCTCTCTCCATCTCCCTCCATCTATGGCTCTCTCTCCATCTCCCTCCATCTATGGCTCTCTCCATCTCCCTGTCTCTCTCTCCATCTCCCTGTCTCTCTCTCCATCTCCCTGTCTCTCTCCATCTCCTTCCACCTATCTCTCTCTCTCTCTCCCCATCTCCTTCCACCTATCTCTCTCTCTCTCTCCCCATCTCCTTCCACCTATCTCTCTCTCTCTCTCCATCTCCCTCTCTCGCTCCATCCATCCATCTCTCTCTCCCTCCATCTATCTCAGCTCTCATCTACCAAACAAATAAAAAAAGCTGGAAAAAATAACAGGGCTTGCTGGATTCACATCCTCCCGCTGGGTTAATTCAGGAAAGTAAAATCGTTTGAAAGCAGACCGATGTGTGTGAGAACACACCAGGCTTCCACTCAGACAGACGAAAGCCTGCTTGTGTGAAAGCACCCTTAGGCGCGTGCTTGGCACAGTGCTAGACTGGTAGCTATAGGTTTTAGGCACTTTGTTTAGCTTCAGGTCGAATCTAAACAGACACGCATGTCTTGGTTGACAGGGAGTACAAATGTGTAAATGTCTGTTCTAAAACTCCCTAAACTCAAAGGTATGTGTGCCTCAGATGTACGTGTGTGGAACTATCTTAATTTTTGTATAATGTTTAAATGGGGAATTCTGAGATGAGCTCTAACTCTTGCCTGAAGGTAGCCTAAAATGGTGCTGGAACTAAAATTGGCCAAAGGAAAAAAGAATGTGTTAATATGCACAGGTCTAACTTGCAGTGTTCACACAGATAATCCACAATGACCTCAAAGAAATGACACAGGAGGCAAGAAATTGACACAACAAGTGAATAAAAGGCTAAAGCACTCTGATACTATTAAAAGAGTTTAATGCTGTTGCAGATAAAACATGCAACAATATGACGTTAACCTCAGAAAATTGAAAAGGAATGAAAAAAATAAAAATAACGGTTACAAACCCCTCCACCCCGACCACCCCTCATCCTCCTCCTCCCCCTCCTCCCCCCTCCCCAGTACCGCTGTCTGAGGTGTGTGAAAGTCACATTGTTGATCCGAGTACGAAATGGAATTTCTTGCACACATGAATAGGAATAGGAAATTGAATTTAACCTCGGCTTCAATGTATAGCTTCCAGAATCGTCCCGAACTGGGGAACTGAGTGATTAGTCTCTCATACGTCTTCCTTGCTTTATCTATAGGTTGGTTCTAGAAGAAGTAAAATTGTAATATTTACATACATGAAGGAAAAAAAGAAATCAGCAGTTTAATGATATTTAAGGCAGGGTCAGACAGGCAAACCCTCCCCGCCCGTTCCCAATGTCAACTCCCCGATTAAGTCCCCCCGGGTAAAAAGGAATGCAACCCTGTGTCACTAAACCTGTGCTTCTCGAATCAGTATGCTCCATGCGTCCAGGTCATATGGGTTTTCTTCCAACTTCTTCTCTGCCTTCTTCACCTTTTCTGGAATATACTCCACAGCCTGCCAGGGAAACAAACGGCAAATGAAATCAGATGAACAGCTTTACATAAACGCTCTCAAGTCTCACGCCACGTCTCAAAGATACTATAAGGCCAGATGGGAAAAAGTGAGAGATCTCAAAGCTAAGTGTGTGTGTGTGTGTTTGTGTGTGTGAGGAGATCCAGACTGGAAATGGATCAAAAATCTGTCATAATACTCCATGTGTCTCAGTGTGGCACACCCAGCACAGATCGCACAGCTCGGCTTTCTCTTTAGATAAGGCAAATACACTGGACCGGTTCATACAAGAAATTGCTAAACACACAATAAAGGAAACGGTATAGAAAGATCACCAGGCCGGACGTCCCCAACCGTCATCCTAAAGAACCCCTTTGTCCTACATACCTACAAAGCAGTTCCTGAAGACGTACTACAGCAGAAGAACATTAAAAAGAGCAAGCAGGACAGCCGGTTCTCCAGGACGAGGGCTGGTTTAAACAGGCTTAAAATACACAACCCTTTAAGACGTCATTACCCAATGCAACAACAAGTCACTTGACTTTTAAAAGCCTAAATGTATAACCCACTATAAGACATATTTACTCAACGTTGGTTTAAAAATGTAGGCAGGTCTGATTTACAGCCAACGTAAACACGGAACAGTCATAAATCGGTGAAATCGGTAAATGGGAACTAATCACATGTAATCCAGAGTGGGGAACTAAAGAAAAGTCGGACCGCGTGCTCCATAAGGTCGGTCGGAGGACGTTTGAGCCAATCACACGGGTCGTATCACATGCGAGTAGATAATGAACTTATATGGCTTATGGCTTGTTAGTGTTAATGTAAGGTTAAAGGACAGATTTTGAGAATTGTATGCGTTTTTAAATAGTAACAGCTGTCTGTGTATTATGCTAAGAAATCGAGAGCATTGTGTAGTTCCTTAGGCTGAGCTAGAAGAGTAGAAATAATACAGCATGATGATCTAAGGTTCACAGGTTGATGATTTAAGGTTCAAGACTAATTTAGGTGCGCAATCACAACTTCTTATAGGCAAACATGGTCAATATAAGGGGCTATTTTGATATAGATTCGTGACATAAAATCCCAGTTGAGTCACCTCGATATGTGGGCAAGTTTTGAGGCAGGGAGAACACGGACGCAGTGCAGATAAGTCCCCTGAGCGGCTCTCAAACTGCGCATGCGCAAAGACAACACGTTTAACAGCCTTCTGATATCAACTTCCTACATGTTTACATCTAAGGCGTTTTACACATCTTAGCACTTGGGCTTGCTGCCTAGATTAGCATTAGCAAATACAAAGTTAGCCGAGAAAAGTCACAGTTACAAGAGCACTTGTTTTTGTGAGCTAGTTTAGTATTTTTCGGACATATGTAGCCAGGCGTTGAGTTACTAGCATTAAAGGTAACAGCAGTTTCTCATCACAGCAGCCGCTCCGTCCTCCTGAAGCCCTGCATCTAAATATAACCCGAGTCATCTCACTAACCTCAAAACGCCTAATTGTAAACAACCTCCAAACAACAGGTGATAAACTTCTAACCTGACCTGACACACAGCGAAGTCGTAAACTGCACCAATCCTTCATTAACATCACTGAATCAATTCAAATCCAAACAAGGCCGCAAAACATTACTGTATTAGGACAGGGAAGGAAAAAACAACTCAAAACGCTTTTTACCTGATCCGGAGCGACGTCTGCAGACATTATCGAAATATAAAGACGCAACTATTTTTTTTACTCAACCTCCAAATGCACCTAGAAAGACATTTATACCATAAACAAGGATCTATTTCAGCATGGCCCGCCTGTTTCTTTATGCATCTCATAAAATGGCGAGTTTAGCTCCGCTACTTCCGGTGACACCGGAAGTGAACTGAAGGGCTGGCTGTTTCGTTGCCTGTAAACTAATTTTAAATTCAAAAGGAAGAATTCTTTGCCTTGCTTCATGATATATGTTCAATATTATACAATAAAATATCTATATTTAAATTCTGTACGTTATTTGAGGCGAACCTGTTGTCAACGGTCCAATCAGAAACCAGTTTGTAAGCACGAGGCGCGTTAAATCAACCAATCAGACACAAGAACATGGCAGAACGTAGCTCCGCAGTTTATACATTATACAATATTATTATATATGAATTAAATCTTTTTTTCAATGATCTACACTGCACCCTTCTCTCAGTTTTATTTTAAATACATTCATTAGCATTTTTTTTTACATTTCCTCAGTATTTTATAATTTAGTTGTGTGTGTTTTGGGAAACTTCTTGCTGTTTGTAATAATGCCATATGCGATTTAAAAATATATATTTTCCCCTAAAATTTTATATAAATAATTGAACTAACTAACCTAAATGAAGATTAGAGTGAACTTAAAAAAAAAAGAAATAAAAAAGAACATCCCAGATTTTTATACGGTCGTTGTTTTGCTGTGTACTTATGACTTATTTATTTAGCATTGATTTCCTGTTTAATATTTTACATTTAATTTTCGATTATTATTCTTGTTATTATTATTATTATTATTATTACTATTACTACTACTTATAATAATAATAATAATAATAATAATAATACGAAGAAGAAGTGTGTTTTGGCATTTACAGATATAATAATAATAATAATAATAATAATAATTATTATTATTATTATTATTATTATTATTATTATTATTATTATTATTATTATTATTAAAACATTATAATACCAATTAATAATAATACCAGTTCCAAGTCTCTGTTATTTGGTTTATTTTTATTAATAATATTAATGTATATATTTTATTATATTGTAAATCTATTTTATTTCTAAAAAAAAAAGAAAAAAGAAGAAGTATTTATTCCGGCGCATTTTCAGACACCCTCACGACCAAATTTGTTACCCAGAATTCCTTTCGGCGTCCCTTTTCCGCCATCTTTATTGCCGTATCCAGCAGGTAAATTTTCCCCCTGCCTTTAAAACTATCCCTTTTGAACATGCTATGAAGTAAAACCAGTAGCGATATTTATACCAATCTTTACTCAAACGCTTACTTTTTCTAGGTTGGTGGGTTTTGTTTGGTTTAAAGATAAGATGGCGAAGATTTGATGTTGATTGTTGGAGTGCAGCGCTCACTCCGGGATCTTCCTGCATGGGGCTTTCTGAGCGCTCCGTGTTGAAGTTAGAGCGGATGAAACATTTAAACGTTGTTTTAAAGCAGAATTGTTATGTGGGTAGAGTTCTGTTAGAGTCTTTATCAGTGTTTCATGCGGGTTATATGTTAGATAAAGCTCGCTCAGGATTGAGCCGCGTCTTGTACCGGGTGTTTATTGAGCCTGATGACAACAAGCAGTTCTCCAGTAAACTAACAGCCTGTAACGTTTGTGTTTTCTTGTCTTCCTCAGGGACTGGGAGCCGGATTAAAGATCTTACAATGCCTGGAAGGTGATTTGCTTTTGTAACTGTGTATGTTGTGTGTGTGGTGATCTGAGAGAAACCTTCACATGGTCAGACTGAACCATTTTCCAGACCATACACCTGTCCTGGTCAAGCCATAGAAGACATTTCTGAATTGTTACACATTAGTGCTTTATATTTATATATGTATATTGATGGCATTTGGCAGACACCTTTATCCAGAGTGACTTATATTTATCTCATAGTTGAGGGTTAAGGGCCTTGCTCAGGGGCCCAACTCATGACCTTCTGATCAGTAGTCAAATGTCTTAACTGCTGCGTTACCACAAGAGGAAATCAATCAATGTGTCTCTCACTTTATCAGCATGATTCTGCATTACCTGTGCTGCATCTGCATCCATGTCCCTTCACGCAACTTATCTGGTAGCTCAGTGGTTAAGATGGTGGACTACTGACCAGAAGTTGTGAGTTCAAATCCCACTACAGTCATGGAGTGACTTGCATTTATCTCATTTATCCAGCTGAGCAGTCAAGGGTTAAGGGCCTTGCTCAGGGGCCCAACGATGGTGCTGGGATTTAAACTCATAACCTTCTGATCAGTAGTCAAATGTCTTAACTGCTGCGTTACCACAAGAGGAAATCAATCAATGTGTCTCTCACTTTATCAGCATGTTTCTGCATTACCTGACCAGAAGTTGTGAGTTCAAATCCCAGTACAGTCAAGGATCACTTGTATTTATCTCATTTATACAACTGAGCAGTTGAGGGTTAAGGGCCTTGTTCAAGGGCCCAACAGTGGCAGTTTGGTGGTGCTGGGGCTTGAACCTCCAACCTTCTATTAAGTAACCCAACACCTTAACCACTGAGCCACCCCTGCCCCTATGAGGCAAATGATTAAAGCTGTTCAGTTGTATAAATGAGATAAATGTAAATCGGGTGTCTGTCAAACGCCGTAAATGTAATAATCTCAGTTTTAAAGCCTTCATGTGTTTTATTCTTCCTGTTCTCGGTTATCTGATTACTAATTGAACAGATTAGGATTATGCCCATTTTGCTATGGCGAACTTGATCAAGTGATCACGATGGCACGCTCATCTAACAGGGTTTTATGCAAACTGGCTCTCTTTTTGTTACTCCAGCTCCTTACCCATGATATTTGTTGCAGGCAGAGAGAGAAGCCAAGCCGAGAGTTAGAAAGTAGCCTAAATGAAAATGTATCCATGTCAGTTTTATGGGAAAAAATATATATTTGTCCACACAGTGCTGATGGTAATGGTTTAAGGTTCATTCGTAATGGTATTTTACTGCCGTTCTGTCGCGTCCTAGGTTGTGGAGCAAGGCAATCTTTGCTGGATACAAGCGTGGTCTGCGCAACCAGCGTGAGCATACAGCACTGCTGAAGATCGAGGGAGTCTACAACCGTAACGAGGTAGATTTCTACCTGGGGAAACGCTGCGCCTATGTCTACAAGGCAAAAAAGTAAGTGTGCACTTGGCTCACATCTTGCTTGTGTAAAGTATATCATCTCAAAATCAAAACAAAATCTCAGCCCCCTAAAGAGCCTTTGATCAGAAGTGTAGTGCTGCTTTAGGGTGAATTGAACGTGTCTGCGTCTGGATGTTAATGGGTAAAGGTTCACACGTGACCTGGTGTCCAGTTGAAGCAGCAGGGGCATGTTCAGATTTACAGAAAGTGGTGGTGAAAATGTGCTAAACTGATATTTTATACAGTTTGAGTACAGATTCTTAACCACTGGACCTAACCCTAGTCCATATTCTGTTTTGGGGAAATAAAATTTGATCATGCTGGATATTTCTGTGATGGACATTCAGAAGGTCCAGGGTTCTTGTTTTTGTATTGTTGCAGTGATGGAAATTTTAGTTTAATCCAGACACACAAATAACCAAGCAGTCCTGTATATGAGGACTGATGTGGTCTTAGTGGCCTCAGTTTTGGCATGTTGTCAGTATTGAGATGCTTTTCTGCAGACAACATTTGTAAAGAGTGGTCCATATTGCGGACTTGAGCCAGCCCGGCCGTCCTCCTCTGACCTCTCGGTTACAACTTGTATCCGTTTGGATTTAGAGCTGAATCACTGAACATTTTCTTCCCCGCTTTAATGATGTATGTGAAAGTTAACTGAAGCTGTTGCCGTGCATCTGCCCTATTATGTGCAATGTTGCCACATGATTGGATAATTGGTCACTAGTGACTTCGCATGAAATTAGAATCGTATGACTGTGTTTGTTCTAATATGCATCCCTGTTGTGCTTTGTCTGCAGGACGACCATAACCCCAGGTGGAAAGCCTAACAAGACCCGTGTCATTTGGGGTAAAGTCATGCGTGCTCATGGTAGCAGTGGTATGGTGCGTGCAAAGTTCACAAGCAACCTGCCACCCAAAGCCATCGGCCACAGGATACGCGTGGTAAGCAGACCTGCACGTAACGCCACACGTCCTCTATCCACTGCGTTTTATCGTTAGAAATTGTTAGACGGCACTTGCTGGCTTATCTACACTTCTCATTCCTTCTATAACTGCATAAACCAAACCCTCGAGCTGCTCCTAGAAAAATGACTTGAGGGCCATGATTTGATGGCGTACGTTAACCTGCTTAGATCTGACGTGAAGCTGAGAACGGATCTTTAGGATGGTTCAAGTCATTTACACAAATGCCAGCTAGTGTCACTGTGATTGATCAGAGTGCGCACGCATTGGCAATTACACGTCCTCGGATCTTAGCCGAGCAGGATCCTGATGCCACAAGTACCGTGGGGTTATTTTTTATTTTTTTTTATAAACTGGGGTGTTATCCTGCACCCTTAAAAGGAGTTTTGATTTGTTTTTGCTTCAACACATGAATAAACAACTTAATTTTAGACTCATGGATATTACAGACTATAATATTTATTATTAATATTTGACATTATATACAGTGCAAAAGTCTTAGGCACCCTGTTGTTTTTAGGTACAACTTTTGTTATTGATTTTTTTTTTTTTTTTGAGTTCTGCATTAAAAAATTCAGAATGGAGGCTGCTGGGTTTTGCATGCAAAAAAAAAAAAGTAAGTGTGACAAAGTCTCCAGAAGAGCTGTGGCAGATTCTCCAAGATGCTCGGTAAATCTTACAAGCTAACTTCCTTATAAAACTGCACACATTGTGAAACACCTGGGAACAACTGTTTAAGAATAAGGCACACCATATATGGACTTCCTGTAGTTTATTACTGTTTACTGCACTTTATAGTGTTTCCTTTTATGTAGAAACATCGTCATTAGTTTCGAAGCCACCTTTGCTTTACAGCGTGTCTTTGCATGTGCCTAAGACTTATGTATCGTACTGTACAGTAATTAGCTGGTGAGTTTTACTGAGCGTCTTGGAGAATCTGCCACAGCTCTTCTGGAGACTGGCAAAACCCAGCAGCCTTCATTATGTTTTTTGTCTGAAAAGTCTAAAAACATTTAGAAATATAAAATTTGTATACCGACTCAATAATGCAGAACTAAAAAAAATCCATAATAAAAGTTGTACCTAAAAGCAATAGGGTGCCTAAGACTTCTGCACTGTACTGTAGGTACATAGAGCTTTATTAGAAGTACCTCTTGTATGTCGGAAGGAAATGCATAATAAGATAAAACACTGTTTATTTTTGTTGACCATTAAGCTGCAGGCATCTCATTTTTCGGTCGGATAATAAACATCACGTCGTTGGTTTTCCCAGACTTACTGGGGTCAGACTCTTGTGCAGACTGACCTCAGACCGTACATGTTTTATGTGAGGGCTTTCTATCTACATTTCCTTTTCTGGTCTTGCTTAAAAGGCAAAGGCTATTTTTGGGTTTTAAATTTGGTACCAATCTTAACGAAGGCTGCTGAGGATCTAAAAACCTCGATCAGGATGTCTTACAAAATGTCTGTGTCTGAATAAAGGAAAAGGGTGTAGTTGTAGTTGCATTGCTTTCTGTATAGATCAATTTTCCTTGGTGGTCCAAGGGAGCTTCAGTGTATTCTTCTTTATTTAACTGATAGATTATTACTTAAAATATGATCCTGTTTCCATGTTGTGGGTTGCACTTGTTTGCAGTCTGGTGCTCTTGAATGTAACACTAAGTTGTCCTCATTTTGTCTTTCAGATGCTGTATCCCTCCCGTGTCTAATGGAGTCCCCTAAATTTAATTATAATTATAATTAATGCTAATTAAATATAATTATAATTAGTAATTGTCTGCCTGTTTTCTGTTCAAGTTTATTAAACACGTGTCTAGGCCAGAGGTGGGCCAAAGTAAGCCAGGGGCCATGTACTGATCTCAAATATGAAAATGTATTTGTACTGAATTACTTACTAGATGCTGTAGACAAACCACAGACGTGTTAAAGAAATCGGGACTGTAGGGTGGGTAGTGTAAGACTCGGTGACGGCTGACGGCTTTAGTCATGGAAAGGGGGGAAAATCTGGTGCGGCGACAGTGGTTCTATATTTAAAAAAAAATGAACAGCAATAATAAAAATAGAATATGGCAAGATTTCTTAATCAAAATAACACGCATGTAATGATGTACATGGAATTAGGACTCCTAAAGGACTGACAGTGAAGCATTAAAGACAACAAAAGATAACTTTTTATTAATCCAAAGGGAAATTAGAGAAAATAATGAAGTTGGCCAATATGCGAGTCAAACACATGCACCGTTTTTAGTGATTTAGATTAATGGAAACAATGAGTAAGTAGTCTGGTGTTTTTACTGTAACTGTAACGTGGTGAATGGCATTGCAGTTCTTTAGAGAAAATGTCTGCACAGTTATTTATATAGGCCAGTGGTAGCTCAGTGGTTAAGACATTTCATTACTGATCAGAAGATCATAAGCAAGGCCCTTAACTGCTCAGTTGTACTCGGTCACTCTGGATAAGGGTGACTATTTAGTAAAATCACTCTTTTCCAGTAGAAAGAGTTCAGTGTTGGGTACATGCCCTGTTCACAGTACAATTGCTTAATTTTATTCTTCACTGTGCTTTGGAAGAACATTAACAGTAATGGATATCTGCCTTGAAATGACCCACAGGCACCTTCTTTTAGTGAATCCACGTCATGAATAAAGTTTGCGAGTGTTTTCCAGCAAAGAAAATGAAGTCTGGGATGTGTGATCTGTCGGATGCAGAGTTTTTGCAGCGATGACTGGTACATGTATAGAAGTGAACCCGTGATCTGCGCATGCGCAAAGAAGTCAGAGTCACGTTCAGTTGGACATCATGTTTACCTGTTTAGGCCGAGAAGAGCTTCAACCTTACGTTGTGAATGTGTTCAGTGATGGTTTTGGGAAGACACTTTAATCCACTAACTGTTTATCCCAGACATATTAAAAAACACCTAACCAAAGTACTTGTTTATTTAACATGCACAGTTTGCATCTGGTTTGAATGCAAAAAAGAGAAATCGCCCAGGTTCACCCGCAGCTATGAACATTTCAATGCATATTTCACGTTAAATTTTGATCTTGAGTTTAATAAAAATGTAAATAAAACAAGGCTAATACATCTTGGATGCTTTGTTGGTCAGGTGCCTTGTTCTGTTCAGTCCATTTTTGGTGTTACTTTGTTAATAAACACAATGCAAGAAGAGGTAGGAAACCGGTGTACACTCTCAAAACGGAAATGAGTCTTATCTCTTTTTTTTTATCCGTTGTTTGCCGTGTCTAACGTGAAAAATAGCAATATGTCCGATTACAGGGGAAATTTACATATATAGACAGACAATAATAGATGTTTTGGATGATATCGGCTCATCCTGTTTACCGTCCTTTTTTGTGTGTGTTAATTCCTGTATTTGGTGCTTCATGGGTAGTGTAGTCTTTCAGCGCCAACTTTACGCAGAGCATATGAGGAACAAAAACTACATTTCCCATTACGCACCCGCTCCTAACAACGCAGCTCGGATGCTTTATAAACGACTTGGGGTTTTTTTCTGCTGTTCGAAATCTGCAGATCGGCAAGAGGAAGCTTACAGGTAAACTTATCCGGAATCCTTTTATTATTATTATTATTTCTTTATTGAATAAAGACTATAAATCCTCGTTTAGTGATACCGATTCCTTGGTAGAGATGTTTACCGATAGTAAAATACATGGCTTTAGATGTTAAATTGAAAGGACAACACAACAAAGCGGATAATATAACTGGATTTAAATATTACATCTGTATAAAATTAGTAGTACATTATACATTAGTATCTCATTTTTTATCTGTTTATATATATACATATTTTAGGTATCTGATCTGTGTCTAGTCATGTAACCAAAACAACCGGTTTCCTTAAAGATGCCTAAGCAACATAAAATGTTGTTACAAAATAACGATTCTTCTTCATAATAATAATAATAATAATAAATCTTGCTTTGTCGCTGTCTGATGCAATGGAGTATCATCTTGGTGTGTCCATGGCCATGATCGTGTTGTTTATCAGCTATTAGTACATGAGCCGAGCTCATGGCAAAGTCAAGTTCAACCATATTCCCAGCTAACAGATTAGACATGTT
>JAOUQY010000038.1:29469642-29481625 GCA_028566355.1 Doras micropoeus | reverse complement strand
GCCGGCTAGGCACCGGCTCTCCCGTGACCCTGAAAAGGAATAAGCGGTCAAGAAAATGAATGAATGAATGAATGTTAGAATTGTAAAATGAACCAGGTCAATTCTATTATAAAATTCTACCCAGTGAGTTGGATCCACCCTATGCTGGAAGAAGAACAAACTTGATAACATTTTGACAGATGGATTAAATTTGAAGTAACTGGAAAATTGTGTAAATTATATTTTTGGACAAACAGTCACTTTGGAACTGAAAGACAGAGTAAAGAGTGATATACTAAATGTTTGTTCATGGTTTATCAAGCCACACTTGCACAGGAAGTGTGTGTGTGTGTGTGTGTGTGTGACTTTTGTCTGAAAAGTGCTGGTGAACAGTTTGCTAATAATAAGTCAGACTTTTTCTTATAGCTTTAACATATGACCTATCACTTGCTTACAGATAGTTGCTTACTTCCTTTTTTCATTTAAAGCTGGTGCAATAATATACTTTTCTAACACAGAAGCAAAAAAATTGCTGACTCATGTCTCTGTTTTTGTGCACGTGTTAGGATGCTCTGGAGACAGCAGGCCGGGCCGAAGGCGGCTTCCCGCTGGACGGAGGCAGCGCCGCTCACGCTAAAGAGCTGGATGAAGAAGGAGGCCGAAGCAAGTACCACCACAGCGTCGGTGTCCTTAAGCCCTTCCGTTCCACCAGCAAGTAAGCTTTTAGAGTGTCACTATAAGGAAGCTCGGACTGTATCTTAATACCCAATATGTTACAAAAACACGTTTCCTCATTTTGCTGCTCTGTGCATAAACAGTATCAGTATCAGTATCACAGGTTTATATTGATGCACTTGTTTTAATGTTATCGTTTATATAGTGACAGTTCCCACAGGCAGATTTCACATAAACAGATTTAGAATGTGTAATGCTAAATATTATGAGCAGATATTTATTTAGCATTCATGGAATGAGTGTCCAGTGACGGTGCTTATGGATGGAGGACTTTGATCTTTTGGTTTCTTGGTTACATTTTTAGATGCAAAGCAACTCTTGAATCTGGCTTGTAACTCACTCACTCATGTTTAGCACCAAGAAACTTTCCACAAGGGGGTGCTCTTGTGCTTCGCATCCAATGACACCATGTGTCCATGTTTTCTGTTTTACTAACCACGAGAGAAAAAAAAGAGAGGTTATAACTCTTTATAGCTGCTGTAATGCAACACATAACAGGCAGTAACTTGCTTCGTGGACATGTCTCAAGGAAGTTTTTCTAAAAGAATGAAAGTCATTTATTTTTGCCGATCTGTGTATCTGTGTCCATCTCAGACATGAGCACCCGGTGGACAACGCCGGCCTCTTCTCCTTCATGACCTTCAGCTGGCTCACACCGCTGGCCAAAACTGCCCACAGGAAAGGCCAGCTATTACTGGAGGACATTTGGGCTATATCGCAGTGGGAGAGCTGTGAGACCAATGGCAAAAGGTCAGTATCAATAAAACCCTGTGGATCTTCACTCCTTACACAATAAGCTGACTCCTTTATTCCTTAGTCTTGAGCCTATGAGACTCAAGTTGATGATATTAATGTGTGCAGACAGCTCTGGATAACTGGGTTCCCCTGTCTGTCCTGCATACTCTGGGATACCATTGTGGAATATCTTGGGGACTAGGATTAGGACTAGCTTGTCTAGGATAAAGTGGTGTTTTAAAAAACAGTGGGGTTTTTCTTTAAGGAGTATCTTCATGGCTATTATCTCACACTTGCCCATGATATGCAGTGGGCCCCAAAAGTCTGAGACCACTAGTGAAAATGCTTTTATTTCATATTCTGTTTTACATTAATACAACCATTTTCATTACAAATATATTATTGACAACAGTTTTAGCAAAAAAATAGACGTTTTGGAATTATTTACATGAGTTTCTTGTTTGAGCTGGCATAGCCTCCACAAGTCCATGATTAATTCTCAAATCTACTGGAGTGTCATCTGAACACATGCTTCAATAACAGAGATTAGGGATGAGGAAAATCTGATCTTTTGTACAAAGCAGTTAACATGGTCAGTATCATGAACTCGCAAATATTTAAATAGGGACCTAGAAATAGTGCAGAATCTTGAATATTAGCCTAAATATTTAAGATCTTGAACATTTGCCATCCATTCATCATTTGCTTTTCTGGGGTCTGGGTCAGCAACCTAAGCAAAGAGGCCCAGACCTCCCACTCCCCAACCACCTCCTCTAACTTTTCCGGGGGGGTGCCGAGGCGTTCCCAGGACAGCCTAGAGATGTAATCTCTCCAGCATGTCCTGGGTCTTCCCCGGGGTCTCCTTCCAGTTGGACATGCCTGGAACACCTCACCAGGGAGACATCCAGGAGGCATCCTAACCAGATGCCTGAACCCCCTCAGCTGGCTCCTCTCGACGTGGAGGAGTAGCAGCTCTACTCAGAGTCTTTCCCTAATATCTGAACTCCTCACCCTGTCTCTAAGGGAGAGTCCAGCCACCCTGAGGAGGAAACTCATTTCAGCAGCTTGTATCGTCGATCTCAAAGCTCATGACCATAGGTGAGGGTTGGAGCCTTATGGCTCAGCTCTCTCTTCACCACAGCAGACCAATACAGAAACGCTGCACTGATCCATCTGTAAACCTCCTGCTCCCCCTTTCCCCCACTCATGAACAGGACCCTGAGATACTTAAATTCCTCCACTTGAGGCAAGAGCACACTCCTGACCCAGAGAGGGCACTCCACCCTTTCCCAACTGAGTACCATGGTCTTAGATTTGGAGGTACTGATTCTCACTCCAGCCGCTTCACACTCGGCTGCAACCTGGTCCAGAGAGATCTGAAGTACCCCATACTCCCGGAGCACCCCCCACAGGACACCCTGAGGGACACGTCAAATGCCTTCTCCAAATCCACAAAACACATGTGGGCTGGTTGAGCAAACTCATCCACCCCAGGGGCCCTGCCACCGAGGAGTTTTTTAACAACCTTGGCCACCTCAGCCTGACTGATGGACAAGTTGCCCCTGAGGTCCACAGACTCTGCTTCCTCTACAGAAGACATGCTGGTGGAATTGAGAAGATCCTCAAAGTATTCCTTCCACCGCCCAATGGCATTCCCAGTCGATGTCAACAACTCCCCACATGCACTGTATACAATGTTAGTGGGAAACTGTTTCCCCCTCCTGAGGCGCCTGATGGTTTGCCAGAACCTTCTTGGAGACGACTGAAATCCTTTTTCCAAGGCCTCACGAAATCCTCCCACAGTTTTTGCCTCAGCGACAGCGAGAGTCCCACAAGTCAACCAGGCCTGATTGGACTCTTTCTTCAGCTTGACAGCCTCCCTCACCGGTGTCCACCACTGGGTACCAGGGTTGCCGCACCAACAGGCAAACGCAACCTTGCGGCCACAGCTCCGATCAGCCACCTCAACAATGGAGGCCTGGAGCATAGCCCATTCAGACTCAATGTCCCCAGCCTCCCCCAAGATGCAGTCAAAGCTCTGCCGGAGGTGGGAGTTGAAGATCTTTCTGACAGGTTCTTCTGACAAACATTCCAAGCAAACCCTCACTACATGTTTGGGTCTGCCAAGTCTGTCCGGCATCCTCACCCGCCATCTGATCCAACACTTGTACACTTATGGACACCCTTGTGCTCGAACATGGTGTTGGTTATTGAAAGACTGTGACAAGCACAGAAATTCAATAACTGGACACCACCCGGGTTCAGATCAGAAAGGTCGTTCCCCCCTTTCCAGGTCTCACTGTCTTTGCCCATGTGACAATGAACAATGAAGTGCCCCGAAGGAGCACTTTCGCGCATCCCTTCCAAGGACTCCAAGAAGGCCGGGTACTCTGAGCTGCTGTTTGGTGCATAAGCACAAACAACATTCAGCACCCATTCCCCAAACCAAAGGCGTAGAGAAACTACCCTCTCATCTACTGGGGAAAACCCCAACACACAGGTGCTGAGCCTGGGGCTATAAGCAACCCCATTTCAAAAATCTGAAACTTTCTGAAACAAAAATAATATCCCAGGTCTCAGTCTTGGATCCCAGTGTATTACTGTCTGCTTTAATGAGCTTTGCTATATATGTATCTGGATATCATTTTTGGATAATCCAATAATCCAAACAAATCTGCCCTAAGTTGTGAACAGTAAATAACCTGTTGTGGGTGCTGAAATGAAGTCATATATTTCTGTTTGTTTTTACGTTTACATTAAATTTATAGAATTTAGCAGACACTCTTTTCCAGAGCAACTTACAAAAGTGCAAAAAGTCATAAATTTGGAATATCCAAAGCCAGTGCTGGCAGACCCAAATTCAAGCTACTTTGAACTAGGACACTGCTAGGAGTTAGCTATTAAACATCTAATACAAACAATTACAAGCATAACAAGTCCTTTAACCCAAATGTACACCTAAACTACACAAAATCAGTGAAAAACAAGGCATAGTTAATACAATAACTGCTGTAAGTAGAAGTCTTAAAGTTAGTGCTCATTCAAGTACTCTCGAAAGAGGTGGGTCTTCAGTTGGCGTTTGAAGCGACTCCGCTGTTCAGACACTGAGTGGGTCACAGGACAGAGAAGAGCCTGGATGTTTGCCTCCCATGTGTCCTGGATGGTGATGGGTCAAGTCAAGCCATACTTGAGGCACAAAGTGCTCTGGGTACGCATTGCGTTTTGACCATTGCCATCAGGTAGGGAGGGGCCATTCTTGGCTTTGTATTATACCTGATGTGGGCTGCTACAGGAAGCCAGTAAAGGGTGTGCAGCAAGGGAGTGAAATGGCTGAACTTGAGAAGGTTGAATACAAGTCGAGCTGCAGCATTCTGGGTCAGTTACAGGGACCTTATAGTGCGCATAGGAAGGCCAGGAGGGAGTTGCAGTAGTCAACTGAGCAAGTATCTGGGTGGCTTCCCTCAAGAGAAATGGTTGAATTCTCAGAATGTTGTAAAGGAGAAATCTGCATGACTGGGCCAGATCAGGTCAGGTTTTTATTTTTGAACAACTTAGTCCTGCTCGGACATTTATACCAGATGCCCCTGAAAATTTGCAAATCTTAAAAATTATTGAAGGTCTTATGGTAACCGCAGTTGGCTAAAGAATGGATCTTACTGAATGTGGAAATTGATGTAAGAAATTAATGCTGGTTGTTTATGCTGATTCTGTTGTGATGTGTGTGTTTAAAGGCTGGCTGGGCTTTGGGAGAAGGAGCTGAATGAACGAGGGGACCAGGCCTCTCTCCACCGTGTTGTCTGGCTGTTCTGTCGTACCCGATTGCTGCTGTCCATCCTGTGCCTCATGGTCACTCAGATCGCAGGCTTCAGCGGCCCAGTAAGTAATACCATCTCAGCTTCTGCCTCTCCTTTTTCTCTCTTTCCTCTCTTTCTTTTTGCTGTCTATCACTCTGTCTTTCTATATATCATTAGCTCTGAGGTTGAGCGAAGCCTGCCCCTTCAGGTCAAACGCAAAGGTGAGTGTTTTCCTGGGGCATGGAAGGTGAATAGGGTGAATAGCAATGTGTCGTAAGATTTTACCAGAGCTGTTACAATTATTGTGTGGTTGCCAAAGTACAATTATGATAATGGGTCATTTTACATGTAGTGCTGTTTATTTAGTGCTTTAAAAGTGACATGACAAAACCAATATGTGGGATTGTTATATGATATACTTTTGGGATTAGCTTGAAAATTAACTAGATTAAAAGTCTTTTCGGTTTTTATTTTATTTATTTTTTATTTAATTACTTTATTTTTATCCGTTTTTTTCCCTTTCAAAGCTGGCAAGTAAGAGTTTTCTACCATGTCTGATTCTGAAGTTTCTTAGTTCCATCACAGGTTTCTTGCTTTGTAGGATTTTAAGAACAAAATCACACTTACATTGTTCCCCATATGTACGCCAAAAGATTTTCATGCACTTGTTGGTTCTTATATATATATATATATTTTTATACATACATATATATTATGAATTTATAATGCATTACTGGAAAGGTTTCCACTTTTCTTTCCCTCTAGATATGTTTTGTGTTGTTAAGGAGGGCTTACTCACTTCAAGGGCAATTCCATTTTATTTTACTTCTGGGTTCTTCACAGCACTTGCTGGGGCTTTGGTGAGTCCATCAGACGTTTAGGTCAACCTTTTGTATATCTCAGGAATGCTCAGTTTCTGAGGTGACCTAAAGCATAATCAGAGCTATGATTTGATGAATTTTTATTGTCATTAAGAGCATGGAAAGCAATTGTCTGGCAAAGCATAAAGTGCACAGTTTTCCCCTTACCACAATGCAGTCAGTCACCTAAGACATGATTTGATGTTTTTTTTCTTTAGATTTTTGTACAATCTTAAAGAATTCATCTGGCAATTAAGGAAGTCTGTATTACCCAAAGTATTTTCATAAGACTTTCTAAATTGGTGCAATGTCCTATCTTCCTTAAATGCATCAGCATCTTATTCCCGTTGCAAAAATACAGATTACTACATTTGGGTAAGGGGAGTGGAAATTTTGTCCTGATTTGTGTCTGTAGTGTCTAAAATTGAAATTCAGCCCATGTTTATAATGTGATCAAGCCTTTTTGCTCTTTGTACATCACATTTTGGCATGGCATGTTTGACATACTGAAACTGTGACAACCAAAATAAAAAAAAAAAGAGAGAGAGAGAGAGAGAGATTGGGCTGTGAAAGTAACTTTATCCTGAAGATATCTCCAACCTATCGGGTAAGTGTTATGAACTGCCCAGAAGTGAAACAACTGAATTCTCCAACTAACCAGAGAGTGTAGAGCTTTGTGTCACAAATTCGGATTGTATGGCACTGATGCAAAAGCAACTAGTGTGCACAAGGTGCACCAGGAGGATAGGCTAACTGGCTTTACAAGGAGAGCTTCTGTCACTGTCCCTCCATGGTGACACGGCAAGTCTCTGCCTCCCTCACCCTCTGGAGGACTCCAGATTTGGCCCCAAAATCTTAGATGTCCTATATTATATACTCAGCATCAACTGGTCTCCATTACTTCTGACCATTCTAGATAGAATATTTTTCAGGAAGATGTCCTTGACATAGAGTCCCAAAACAGAATATCTAGCTCAAGGAAGCCTTCCTTCCCTTTTTCTTTTTGAGTTAGGCAACATTTTGGGAAGCTGGCTTAATGGAGGGAGAGTGTGGGTTGGGTTGGGGTTTTGCTCGGGGGAACAGAGGTGGCTGTGGCCCCATGTGAGAGACATGTGACAGAGGCTATTCTTTAGATTCCACAGGGTGTCGGTTTTACCAGCGGAGTGAACACTGGCAGACTGAACACGTGATGACGCCCGCGAGGTAAGGGCACGTTTCCTTATGCAGGGCTGGATCAAGAGTTTATGCTCCTTTCCCCCCCTTTTCCCCATCTGTTCCTCTCTCTCTCTCTCTCTCTCTCTCTCTTTCTCTTTTTCTCTAACTCTGCTCCATGCTTTCATTTCTCTATTTTGCTCTCACATCCAAATTTGTTTCTTGATTTGATCCAGCAGAAATGTCACTGGTTTGGAAATGAATTACACTTGAAGCTGTCTAATGTGTCATTTGTAATTGAAGTGGACTCCATGTCCGTCCTTTAGCTATGAGCAAATGGACTGTTGATTAAGCAAAGCAAAATCCTGACGAAACAGGAAAGAAACTGGACTTGTGTTCTACTGCTGAAAGTTTTATTTGGACTGATAAGCTCTTATACCGGAGAGATGCCTTGGAGCATCTTGAACCTCGTTTCATTTTTCTTTGTATGTTGAATTCTTTGAACACATCATCTATGGACTCCTTCATTGAGCGGCCACAGTGAGCTTTTTTTTTTAAAAAAAAACAAAACAAAACAACTATTTGTGGGAATTTCCACTGAGCTGAATACAAGTAGACAAGACGACAAGTATGCACATGATGTCAAATTACAAATGACTCTTGCTCTGAGAGATTGTAAGACCCTATATAAAGTTTTTGGCGTTTTCGATTTATTTTTCTCTGCATCTTGTACATTTTGTTTTCCTGCAACATGTTTTTTGTTTCATGAATGTGCATCATGGATGTCATATCTACTTTGAACCTTCACATTCTTTTTTTTCTTTTTCTTTTTTTTTTTTTTTAAATAAAATCTTACTCCTGTGATGAACCATATGCGAATGGTGGCGAATGTTCTCAGTATGTATGATGAGATCTCCTGAATGCCTATGTGTGTGAAATTACGAGTGATGTGTATGCGTGTATGTGGTGTTTGCGCAATGCTGAAGTGGCTGAAGTTCTTTGTTCTTGTCTCCTATACCTATGTGCTCTTTTGCTCCTAATTTTTGATTTAACTGATATTGATTTTCAGGTATTAAAACAAAAGTGCGTCTCCGTCCTGTATCCCAGCCTGATGTGACTGTAGGTAAAATGCCTTTGAATCCGCCAACAAAGGGATGTCTGTAATAACATGTTGTTAGCAGTGCAATGTCTTTTATTTGTCCAAAAACCTAGCGCTATTGGTGCTGTTTCATTGTCTCTCTTGTTCTTTTCAAAGGGTAGAGAAAAGGGCCACCTAAGGTAAACGATTAGAACACAATCTCAAAATGGCTGCTGTTTCTTCTCAGTAGAAGTTGCTATACTTTCACTGACTTCTTTAAAATGACTAGAACACCATTCAGTCCATTTCTAAACCATGCATCTAGTGCACTTCGATAAGATATGTAGTGCACTTTGGATAGGATAGTTAGAAAGAATAAGGAATGCGAAGTGAGGCTGACGGTAGGACTGTTGATGCAAGGAGGCGTGTGTGCGTGTGTGCCCTCAGTCACGCGTGCTGTGTCCTGTCGCCCCCTTGCTCGTCCTCCCTTTCTCTATAGGCCTTTGTGGTAAGGCGGTTGTTGGAGTACACTCAGAAGAGTGAGCCCGATCTGCCCTACGGCCTGCTGTTGGTGCTCGGTATGCTGGGCACCGAGATTCTGCGCTCCTGGTCGCTTGCCCTCACCTGGGCACTCAACTACCGCACGGGCACACGCCTGCGCGGCGCAATCCTCACCATGGCCTTCCACAAGATCCTGAACCTCCGCAGTCTGCGTGAGAAGTCTGTCGGAGAGGTGAGTCATGAACACATTTGCAGACATGTTTTATTTTTGCACACAGTTGTAAGTTTCTCATGGACGCCTACCTTGCAGCTTCACTCCCAGGCACTCATTTTTAGGTCACTTAGCAGGTATACAATTACTGTGACCCATCTGTTGCTATCCACTATTTCTCTGCTGAATTTAAAACAGGCAGTCAACAACAGTGTCATGGTCAGAAACCGAGTCTTCATTCAGAAACTGAGCCTAAATTGCTAGTTGTGAAATCATATGCGAATGTGTATGTCTGTACAGGCAACCTGTTTCCCTACCTCCTGTCCAGTGAGCACTGGGTTAGGCTCCAGCACCCACAGTAGCAGGATAAGCAGCTTGGGTAATGAGTGAGAGAGAGTACTATAAATGAAAAAAAGCTACAGGGTAGGGGTGCCCATACCATGTATACCATGGCCAGTAAAATTCCCAGCATCTCTGCAGCACCTGTTAATGAAAGAAGATTTACAGGAGTTACAGATGAGTGACAAAGGAAAAAGACTGGTTCTGTTAGACTATGGGGCTTTTAACTGGCATGCTTTGAGACAGGATACTGGTCCTGTAGTGATTGGGACGAGATCTCATCAAGTCTGAATCAAGACCAAGACCTTTAAGAGTTGATTCTGAGCCAAGACCAAGTCTTTGGGGGAGCTGAGACCAAGTCAAGATCAAGGCCTAAAAAAGTCCATTTTTGCCTATATGACCAACATTAATTATCAAATGCATAGCACAACTCAATGCAATATGAATAAATTGATAAATGTTATTGAATTTGTTTGTGGTTGAGGAAAAATAAAGATATCAAGGTCTCCCGGGAAACTTATGAGTCCAATCCATGCCGTTCTAGTCCGAGACTGATTCTAGGTCTAGTAGAAGTGCTTTCAATTCAGAGATAAGACTGAGTATGTGAAAAACACTTCATTGTTTAGATGTGAAGTACCTCATGGACCTGGCTTGTAACTCATTCATAAAGCAAATTCATTTGGTTACTCGTCTGTAGTTCTGGATGGTAAGTCAGGTTAAATGCCACCCCAGGAAAATCCAGACATCTGTGCAGACGCCAATATGTCAAGAAAAGTAAAATGTTCCTGTACATACATGTGCATGCACCAATGTTTCCAGCTGATCAACATGTGCTCGAGCGATGGCCAGCGCATGTTTGAGGCAGCAGCCATGGGCAGCTTGCTGGCAGGAGGCCCCCTGGTGGCTGTATTAGGGATGGCCTACAACCTCTCAGTGCTTGGACCCACATCCCTACTAGGCTCTGCTGTGTTCATCCTCTTCTACCCTACAATGGTGAGCAGCTCTGAGTACGGTCTTTTCCCAAACACTGTAGAGGTTTCCTAAAAAGTTTGTATCATAACCTTTCTACTCATCCTATTTTAATAGATGTTCAGCTCCAGACTCACAGCCTACTTTAGGCGGAAGGGAGTCGCTGTGACTGACCAGCGTGTTCAAAAAATGAACGAGATCCTGAACTACATCAAGTTCATCAAGATGTACGCTTGGGTGAAAGCGTTTTCCCAGGTTCTGAGAAGTAAGGGCCTGTTGCATCTGTTTTTGTAGTGCCATTTTGTCTGTTGTTGGAATTACATGCTGAATGTACTCTTGCAGAAATAAGAGCTGAAGAACGGCAGATCCTGGAGCGAACAGGATATTTCCAGAGTATAACTGTTGGCGTGGCTCCCATCGTCGTGGTGATTGCTAGTGTGGCAACCTTCTCTACCCATATGCTGCTAGGTTATGACCTCACTGCTGCTCAGGTAGGGTCAGTTAACCCACTTTCATAAATGCTAAGTATTTTATCTGCAGAAATGCTGAACATCTGTCCTCCTCCAGGCATTTACTGTCGTGACCGTTTTCAATGCCATGACCTTTGCTCTGAAAGTCACCCCCTTCTCAGTCAAGTCCCTTTCTGAAGCATCTGTTGCAATGGAACGTTTCAAGGTGAGTGTTGTCCTTCTTTTCTCCTCACCCAACTGTCTTTTCCAGCACTTATCATCACTTGTTCCTTTATCTTTGCTTTCTGGCCACGTTTCGGTTTTGTTTTGGATTTGATGTCTACATCTGTGTGATGTTCCAGAGTGTTCTCTTGATGGCTGAGGTTAAGATAATCCGTGAGCAACCACAGAGCACGCACGCTTCTGTGGAACTGACCGGGGCGAGTTTGGCCTGGGAGACGGGTGGGCACAGCGCCCAGCCTACACCACGTGGCACTCCTTATGTAGGACTGAGTCAGAGAGCAGCACGCAAGAAACGATATCAGAAAGAGGACCCGAGCCATTGTGGGATGGTGGAGGAGGAGCACCATGGACAGCTGTTGACAGACGTGCCCTCAGGAACAGAAGACCACACCCTGCCTGTACCCACCATTAGCCAACGGCTGCAAAGAACATTGCACTGTATCGACCTCACCATACAGAAGGTTCAAATTTTATGATACTAAGACCCAAGTCCTAGTGGATGCACTTTATGAAGTACAGTACTGTGCAAAAAGTACTGTGTAAACTAAGAATGCTTTCAAACATACAAATAATAACTGTTAATTTTTATTAATTTCGAAATGCAAAGTGAGTGAACAAAAGAAAAATCTAAATCCAATCAATATTTTGTGTTACTACCCTTTGCCTTCAATTCTTATAAGTACACTTGCACAAAGTCAGGGATTTTGTAGGATTATAGTCAGGTGTATGATCAAATATACCAAACAAGTGCTAATGATCATCAATTTCACATGTAGGAGCTTAAACCTGGGTGAGGAACAGCCAAACTCTGTACCAAGGTGAGGCTGTGGAAGACATTTTCATGTCACAGGGCTACACCATGGCAAGACTGAGCACAGCAACAAGAAACAAGGTAGTTATACTGCATCAGCAAGGGCTCTCCCAGACAAAGATTTCAA
>JAOUQY010000038.1:28905304-28929749 GCA_028566355.1 Doras micropoeus | reverse complement strand
GAGGCCCTACACCATACTAATAAATTATTGTGGTCTAAAATGACAGGTGTTTCAGTTTCATTGTCTAACCCCTGTACGTAGATAAGTATACGATTCAGGCTTAAACAGATACGGATACAACAGCCTGGGCTACGGCTCATACTGTGGGATGAAATACGCCAGGAAATCAGAGAGAAAAATCATCAAATCCTCTCTGATACCCGTCCAAAGTTGTAAGCCAGCCTTGGCCACGAGATTGATATTGATCACTGGATCAGTACTTTCTTTAGATGTAGAAATAAACAAGTAAGGGACCACACTTTGCAACCAATCTGACAGGTAAAATTATAAACAAGAGCTCAAGATTTAGTCAAAACAAAGCCTTATCTAACACATGCTAATTGTCTACTGTTAGCTAAGCTCACTAGTATTACAGTTAATACAAAACTGATGACTTCTGTTCAGAAGGTGCTGAATATTTTTTTACAAACCAAAAACAACTGTTATTGTTTCTACATTATGTTTTCCACCATGAGAAAGTCTTCAGGACAGAGAACCTTGCGCTTTGTGGTTTCTTGGTAACATGACAATGTGCATTTTTTGTCTTAGAAGAGACTGATGAGGGAGTGACTAGTTTAGAGCTGCTGTCATGTAAGTGATACCAGGAACGATAACATTAAATGTGGCTAGAAAGAGATGCGTACTGTAGTTGTAGCTGTGCCGGGCCGTGTTGGGCATGCTGTGATCGGAAAATAATCAGCGTTGCTAGCAGTAACTCAGGCTGCATCCCATCACCCCGTCTTTTTCTATACCAGCAGGAGTAAACGCCGGGCTTGCTAGCATTGCAAGCAGTTATGTTTAATTAATTTAAGAAGCCCAAAATAATATTTAAAAGTGAAATCTGATTATTTAAACAGTTCTGCAGCCCTACTCTCTGACACACTGCTGCTTCAACATCAGAAGCGAAGCTTAACGCCCCAGACAGCTGCCATTAATAATGTAAATTTGAACTCTCTGTGGCTTCAGGCTGGAGGAAGTGAGATTCACATGTTACGAGCGTGTGACTGAGACCCGCTGCCGTGTCCAGGGAGGGTCTAGTGCTCGCACAGACGCCGTGTGAGGAGTAGAACTGAAGGAGGAGGATGATAGAGAGAGAGAGAGAGAGAGAGAGAGAGAGAGAGAGAGAGAGAGAAAGAGAGAGAGAGAGAGAGCGGGCCGTGTTCACATCCTGGATTATTTTTAGACAAATGTCACAAACATGTATGTACAGCTTGCACATGTATGTCTGGAGATGAGACAGGGCAAAGCTGCAGAAGCGAAGTGACAAAAGGTTGCACTTTCCAAGGCGCAGCTTTGAGGTTCATGCCATTTGCGAGTGTGAGAGTGTGTGCAGTGTGAGGGGCAGTTTGTCAGTCTTCTGCACACACCATGAATGGCTGACTGTGTGCAAGCTTCTGTTTGATTTCAGTGTTTACAGCAGATTAGAAGTGAACACAGGTAATATATGAGGGTGTGAGAGTGGGTGCCCTGAGTACCTTAATCAGATGCATACATATTGACCATGTATGTGTGTGTGTGTGTGTGTCAGCTTCACCTCTGTGTCCTCAACACTGCTGATTTTAGTCAACATTTAAAAGTAAACATGTTTTTAGAGTGCTGTATACATTATACAATTGGCTCGGCAGGTGACAGATCGAATCCGACAGGTTTTGCAGTGCTACACATTTACCCAATGCTGTGTGACCACATTTACAGTGTGTGTGTGTGTGTGTGTGTGTGTGTGTGTGTGTGTAAAAATAAGCAGGGTAAGAAGGTGTTCATATTTCTTAAGGTTAAGAAATATGGCCTGTGAACTGTGAAGTGAGTTAGAGTGAGGCATGCAGGTCAGCGGGCTTTAAAACCCACTGCACATTCACACTGACTAGATTCACACTTGAGATACACAGCACCAGGTTTCTAGAGATTTGCATTTCTGAGGTTAGTATAGGGTAGTCAGCAGCCATCAAAGCTTATGGTTGCTTTGGTGCAGGTTGTTTGGTGACAGATTGCAAAAGTCTCTGGCAACAGGCCAGAAAGTTCAGCATTTCTGAAATCTGCACTATAGTTTTTTGTTGTTGTTTTTTATGTCATCAGTTGCCGATAGTTAAGTTAGTGTCCACTTGTAAACTTTTTGGCAAGGCCTGTCATGATTATGAAATCAGGAAAATAAAACGAATCTGAGAATCTGAGACTATAGTGGGCGCCGTCCTTAATTATAACCGAATAGTTGTAAAAATAAAAAGTAGACACCTGTGTGGTTTGGGTGTGCCCATGATTCAGATTCCTGTTCTTGGCTGATAGCAGTGGAACCCAATGTGGTGTTCCGCTTTTGTAGCCCGTCCACCTCAAGCTTCGACATGTTGTACATTCCGAGATGCTTTTCTGCTCACCACGGTTGTATATGAGGTCTGTCCAGAAAGTAATGAGAATTCTAATATTATTATCTAATATCTAATATTATCACCTTCAAAATATGATCTCTCATTGTTGGGAGCAGTGCTTGAAATCGCCAACCGTGAGGGTGTTCAGGGTCTCTGTCATGAATCTGTGGATGTTCTTTACTGTGCTGAAGTGGTGGCCTTTCAAACCACTTTTAATCTTGGCCTTCAGGTATGAACTCTTTATGGACGATCCCTTGAGAATCAGACGATGTGCAAGCTTTCTTTGGGTGAGGTGATGTTGTCATGTGCCATTCAGCTTTGTGCCATCAGTAGACTTGTACTGATGATAGGGTAGCTTGCACTTTGCACTGATGCACTTCTACTGATTTTCACGCAGAATTTCTTCATGTACCATTGCCCCAAACTCGCTTGCTTTGTCCACTGAGGAGGCACTTCAGCAGGGTTTCACAAAAACAAAAGTCTGGAGACTGCGAAGGCTAGAATGCAACTGAAACTGGTCCTACCTGACCTTGAACTACCATCCCCATGTGTAAGCCCTATGGAGCCCAGGAATTTCATTCTCATTACTTCCCGGACAGACTTTGTAGAGTGGTTACCGCAGCCTTCCAGTCAGCTCAAACCATTTTAGCCATTCCATTCTCTTCTACAAGGCATTTCCGTCTGCAGAACCGCTGCTCACTGAATGTTTTTTTTTCCACTCCAATGTGTATACACTGTTGTGTGTGAAAAATCCCAGATGATCAGCAGTTTCTAAAATACTTAAACGAGCCCATCTGGCACCAACAGCCATGCCACAAAGTTACTGAGATCACATTTATTCCTCATTCGGATGTTTGATGTAAACATTAAGTGAAGCTTCTTGACCTGCATCTGCATGATTTTATGCATGGTGCTGCCTACATTTTTAAAACCCATTACTGACTTTCCTGGTTAACTAGTAACCATTGTAATCAATAGCAAAACCTATGAAAGTAGGTATGTAAAAATATCTTATTCAACAAGTAGCACCATCTAGCCATGAGGGTTTAAACTGATGTCTGTAATGCCTTTGTGAGAAACAGAAAGACACCATGTAGAGCAGTCCCATGGCAGACCAAAGGCTCTTCTTATTCTGTTGCCGCAAAGCTGACATAAAATAAATGAACCCCCAGAACGAGGAAATATTAAAGCATTTGCTCTCTAAACCACCAGATCCTGGCAGTTTTTCCCCACAAGCAATGAGATATTTGTTATGAACTTCTGATTCATGCTGATTCTGATACACCTGGCTCACCGTAATCATCTTACAAAATCAAGCAATAAATGACGCTACACTATAGTGCACTTCTTGTACTAGCTTTTGACTCTGCTTTTGTCTCTGCCTGTACTGTTGTTCTTCTCAGTGCCTACTGAAGCTGCTTATGTTGGGTATCTAGTATTTTAAGAATATGTGGTATGCTCTAGCTGAATTTAGCCCAAAAAAATCTGGTCTTATGACATACACCAGCCACTTGTACACATGCTGACTGAAGTGTCATTCACTTCAGTTCACGTCGAACATCAGAACAGGAAAAATGAGTAAAAAATCTCAGTGATTTTGATCATGACATGGTTGTTATTATTGCTAGAAAGGCTGATTTAAGTATTTCAGGGACTGCTGATCTCCTGGGAGTTTCAAGTGCAACAGTCAATAGAGTTTACAGAGAATGGTGCAAAAAAACATCCTGTAGGTGGTGATAGGGACGAGACCTCTATATCAAGTCTGAGTCAAGACCAAGACCTTACAGGGTAGAGTAGAGGTCAAGACCTAAAAGAAGTCTGTTTTTATTGTATGGCAAATACATAGTACCGGTCAATACAATGTGAATTAATGGATGAATTTAAATAATGTGTATAATTATTTTGAGAGAATGAAAAATGGAAAAGGCATTGTCACTGTGATGGGGATAAAATGGTCTTGAGGTTTCTTGTTTCTAAAGTTACCAGTCCCACCCATGCCACCCTCAAGACCCGACCAGTCCAAGACCCATTTAAGATCGAGTAGAATTGCTTTAAAGTCTGAGATAAGACTTAGTATGTAGAAAGGTGGTCTCGAGTACTACAACACTTCCCATAAGCGACAATTCTCAGGCGGAAAGACTTGCTTGAGGACAGAGGAGAATTGCCGGACAGGTTTGAGCTGACAGAAAGGCTACGGTAACTCAAATAACCACTCTTTACAACCATAGTGAGCAGAAAAGCATCTCGGAATGCACAGCCTTGAGACAGATATAGGCAGCTAAAAAATTATGTTCAGTGAAGTCTCTCTGGACAGCTGGAAACTGGAGAGTTGGAAATTGGAAAAACTGTTTTTTCCCCCCCAAACTTCAAGTCCAAGGTTTCAGAACTAGCTATAATAGAAAATATCAAAAAATATGACCATGTGAAGAGTTTTTCCAGGCTGCCACACATACCATATATATAAATATTGTATCTGGATAGAATTAATACGTAATTATAATAGCATTGATGTTGATGTGTTTTGTTTGAGAAACAAGAAGTCCACATCCTTAAATGTTTGCTCGAGTGCTGAATAAACGACACTGGCCCGCACAGCTCTGGAATCAAGGCAATAACTTTAATTAACTTTGTAATATCAAAACACCATGTGCATATGCAAAGTGCTAAAACTAGCCTAGGGAGTAATACTCGCTTTCAGATGGTGTCTGTTGAATGTGAAGCAACATGTATTTATTTGACAGGTCTCATCTGGCTACCGCAGCATGTTCCCATGCTTATGATTAAGAGGATTACTACTAGGCCTGTCTGTCTGTTATTTAGGTGTGATTGACCTCAGAGCCACATGAGTTAGCAGCTAAACTATCAGACATTACTGATAGTTTATTATGTTCTGTCTGTATGTAAGGATGTGTTGTGTACTGGACTTGGTGTTATGCTTACAGCATATGTCGAGGTGTGTGGTGCATATAAATATAATACTGAGAGGCTTTATATCACGCACCTAGAATAGGACGCTCAGACGGGTCTCCTGTAGAAGAGCTGGATTAGATTTCTTATTACACTGAAAACCAGGCTCGTAACAAGCAGGGCAGTATCTCACCCAATCCTAACCCCACCCCCAACCCCCCCTCTCCCCTACCCGGTCCCTAAAGGTCACGGCCTTACATCTGTTTATTCACTTTGACGATGATTAAATGGAAGAACAGCATGTAGAACTCATTTAAAATACAGTGTCTTTTGTTATCCAGTCTGCTCTTTGTAAAGGGAATAAAAATTTACAAACCGTGCATAAAGTCATTCATCAGCTTTTTGCCAAACTAATTAATTCCTGTACACAGGCCCTGATGGAGTCAATTACATTATTTTGAATCTTTTGTTTTGCTTTGTGTGTGCATGTCCGCGTGTGTGTATGTGTGTCTCGTATGTTCTGCCTAGGCCTGTAATTCCATTCTTGCCTCCTGAGGAAATGTCAGAATATCCACAAATCACACTGACCTTTGGTTTTCATTTGAACCGAGGTATTAAAGACTTCGAGTGATATATCACCAAATTGGTTGTTTTGCCTTTTTTTTTATCATGGTCATTGGTTAATGAAGTTGGAAAATTTCAGACTACGGGACTCTTCATACAAAAATGGGCTTTTAAATTATAGATAATTGGCATAATAGCAGCCAACAAGCAGAGCTCTTTTTCAGTTAGTGGCTGGAGGAGAGCGTCAGAGTCGGTGTAGCACCTGCATGCTTCATTCAGACTTTTTATTTAACATTTTAACATTTAACATTTTATGTGAGGATGTCTAATAAAATATCACAGCAAGATAGAGCTTGTGAGTGTATTTGTGTGTGTGTGTGTGGGCACTGGAGCTTTACTTGGCTTGTGGGATTGCTGTTCCTGGGAGTCGAGTTCACTGAAGCATTATGCACGGCTGAAAGTGAAGAAGCCGTGAACTCCTGCTTTTCTTCCATGAACCTGTGAACTTGTGGACATGCACGCACACACACACACACACACACACACACACACACACACACACACACACAAGCATGTGTCTTTAGTTGTTGATAAAATCAGTATCATGAAGAACCAGCTTTTGTTGAGGGTGCAGTTCTCCATGTCTGTTTATCGTTGTGGTATTCTCCAGGACAGGCTCGCTGTAAAGATTACGCTTGACAGGAAACGCTGCCTCGACCTGAAGGCTGTAATGAAGTTAAGGCGAAACGGGAAATGGATTTATTTACAGTTTTTGGACAAATTTCTTTTGTTTAGCACAGATACCCAATCCATTATTATATCTCAGTCCATGAGACTTTTCTTTAGACCTTTATAGCCTTTTGCTTTTGTAATATAATATATTGTAATGTAATTTAGTGAGTTAGTGTAAATTTGGGCCATATCATGACCATCTTGTAGCTGCAGGGCATAGTTTGCATCTGTTGTGGTTCTACCTAACAGTATGTGTATGTTCATGTGTGTGTGTGTGTGTGAGTGTGTTCTCATTTCATCTCTGCCCTGGCTTGGCTCTAGTGCAATGGCTCTGTGGTTAGAGTCTGGCAAGCTGCTCAGTTTTTGCTCTTTGAAGTGCCAACCTGCACAGCAAAAACCTGCAAAACACACTACACTACACTATTCTACACTACTCTACACTACACTACTCTCTCTCTCTGTTACACAACCACACACACACACACACACACACACACACACACACTCCCACACAGATTCTAGGACATCACGGGATGTAAATAGCTTATAAACAGTTGACAGTAAAGACCCGTAAATACAAAAATGGAAGGAGTATTTTGTGCACAGAAGGGACAAAAAAATTTTAAGCACAATTTTAAACCACTTCCAGAATATTGAATAATTTGGACATCTTTTGGACATCAAGCTTAGTTGCTCTGCTTTATAGTCTCTTCCCTGGGAGGCTGTTAAAACCAGAAAGGAAGAGTAAACCAAAAATAGTGCGATCCTGCCCACAAAGGATTGTTATAAAGGCAGCTAAAACCGGTATAAAGCCTCCGTTTGCATGTGCATTTTATGATATCATGCTTGTAGTTTTCCGTAAATAAACTCGCGCTACTATAATGCGATCCTATCTCCGTGTGACACAAACGTTCGTGTTCTCAGGAACAGAAACCTGATAGAAACTTGTTCGTGCCTTGTTAAGTTACAGACGATACTTTTTCTGCTGCCTTTTTTTTTTTTTAGAAAGCCCTTCTGGAGCTTTTTTATTAAAAGATGTTTAAGGAGGTACTCTTTCAGGAGTAAACTGGGTGTATCAGTAAGTTAAACCAATAAATACAAGGAATAATAATAAACAGTGGCCCTGATATATGCATATATACACAAACTGAAGATTTTACAGCTTAAGTAAAGCAGTAGGAAGTTTACATTAATTAGGTAGTTAATAAAATACTTGAGAATCATTTAGAGATCTCTGTCAGTGTGGTGTCCTGATGGCTGATGGCAGTTGGTTGGACTGAGATCATGTGGGAGGCAAGAAAAAGTTGCAGCCTTGTATTTTTTTTTAATTTCTTGCATGTGTGTGAGCAGGTGGTGAGATATGAAGCTCACAAAACAGAGAAACAGCTACAGTCATTAATGTGAGAGTGTTTACAGCTTTCACTCATTTAGCAGTGAGGGTTTTATCCTGGTCATGGTCAGAGTGACTAATGTGTTTGTGTTATTACAAATAGAACCAACTGGAAATATAATGGACAAGTGCAGACAGGACCGGTGAAACTTTTTGAGGTCGCAGACTCCTTCCACTGTGGGACTTTCAGAACAGACCTCTAGACCTCAGTCACCCCCTGCTCATCAGGATTGTTCAAGCTTCTGCTTGTGAACCAAGGAATTTTCTGAGTTATGGAAAATTTGTCATGGTGGACCCTCATACGTGCGGTCTCTCACATTTTCTCATATCCATGTCTGAAAGTCAGTTGCACGCACAGATGCACGGCCCCTCCCTCTCTCTTGCATACACACAGGACTGATAAAGCCGTGAGTAACCGGCTGCGCTGAGGGCACTGCTCCGTGTGACAGTGCCGTGTTTGTTTTCCTTTCTCAGGGGCCAGTGGAACACATGTCAGTGGCTTTTGCTTCTTCAGCCACAGCTGCTTGGCCTGCCTGTCTCCTTTCAGTTCATATAGCACCATCAGATAGTGGCTACATGGCTATCATTACGGGAAAGGCTGAACCAAATTCACGGATCTTGCCCTGGGTTTTGGAGAAAGCAAAGAGAGGTACAGAGAGCCTAAAATATGCTGGTATGTGATCTCTAAATATGATTAACTCTGAGGTCAATACCAGCCTACTGGATAAGGACAAGGACAAAGGTCAGCACTCAAACAGGGCAGCCTAGTAAGTCGGTCTTAAATCTTTCTTTGTGTAATCCCTGTCCTTTCGCTGCACAAAGACAAGAGATGTGCGATCTTTATGGGTAGAGACAAAGAGCAGACATTCTCTGCCTCTGTTCTCCCAGGAATTATAGAGTTTCATTTGATGAGAAGAGGGAGGAGGAGGGGGGTAGGGGGTGCAGTGCGGTACGGGTTTGGGGGGGTGCAAGAGAGAGGAGAGAGGAGAGGTGAACGGGGTCGGTGATATAGAAAAGGAGATGAGAGGAGAGAAGAACAACAGGGCAAGGGCACAGTGGTGCAGAGGTGACGGATGTGAAGGATGGCATGAAAGGAAGGTTGAGGAGAGTGCGCTGGATTCAAAGTTAATGGTGGGTGGAATAGTAAATAAAAGTGAGCGAAGGTGAGCCTCGAGGATAGACGAATGCTAAAGAGTATGCTGTTTAAGGATACTATTAAAAGACTGTGTTTGTGAAAGTCCAGTTACATTAAATCTGTTGCTTACAAAGATCTCGACAGAATGTTGATGAGTTGCCTTTTAATGTTAAGCTGTTCGTGATGATTTACTGGCTATAAATAAGATAATTGGATTTGTTTATGGTTTATATTCCTAGTGTTGCTTCATTACCATATTTGACCAGTCTGAATAAATAAACGAACACTTACTTCTTTGTCTGTTCATCTTTAAACCTTCTGCTTTTGATTTTTTTTTTTTTTTATAGGCCGTGTTGCCAGTTAGCTAATCAAATCAAACATGGTAAATCTAATGATTTTGGAAAGTCAGTGGAAACTGTGCCCTTTCTGAGCTGAATAAATTCAGTTAAATAAATTAAAATTCATGTGACTAGATAAACTGCAAGAGAGGAGCCTGTACAGAAGCCGCAACGGTCCATGGGTCGCTGAACTACAGCCAGGGCTTTTTTTCCACACGTGTTTATTTATCAGTTCTACTGCAGCATTTTGTCAAGTGCACAATACAGTTAGTTAGAAGTTCTACTTAGTGTCAACTTACAACATTTCATAGTTACTGTGAAAAGAAAAAAACATCATGAAAGAGTTCTCTCTGGGGTTCTACTTTTATGTGGTTGAAGACGAATAAATTCATAGATTCATGAGCTTGAGTGCACAGCAAGAGAAAACAGAGGGGATTATTCAGGGAAAAGTTCTTCTGAAGAAAAGAGATGACCACAGAGAAAAAGACAGCTCTTTTGTGGAGTGGCTTCCCTTTACTTAGCACAGTACGGCGTCCATCTTTCTGAACCACAGGGGATTGTGCTTTGTCTAGACATGTCCAGGTCAATTTATTAACCGGTTTATTCATTTTCGTCCCTGGCTGCATGTTCCTTAATGCATTCATCTAAACATGTGACTTTTCTCACTGTCCTTGTTTGTGCTTCACAGTCACTGCTCAGAGTGCTGTTTATCATAGCTGATGTACACTGAAGTACCAGAAAAAATGGTATAGCAGTTAATACTTGGTAGGTCCCCCATGCGATCTTGAAGGGAACGGTGCACAGTCCTCACGCTGATGTTTGTTGAATCCCCAGCATTGAATTCCGATTTGTTACTTGAAGCAGTGTTGCACGTCTATCACGAGAAATGGTGGTCACGTTCACCCAGAGTCCTTTTACGGCCATGCCGCTGTCTTAGTTCGATGTTTTGCCAGAATTCCTGTAGTCACGGTACACCCTTGAAATGCTCATATGTGAAAATCCAACCTTTGCTTCTACCTCCGAAATGCTATAACCCATCTCATGAGCTCCAACTATTAAACCATGCTGAAAATCGTGATAACTTGCCATTCTGATAGTGGAAACAGCTCTAGAAGCTTCCATAGATGTCTTATCGTTTTGTATATACGCGCCCAATACGCAACCAATGACGTGCACAGGTGGCATTCTATGTTCCTATGTATTTTGCATAGTTTTTCTGGTACTTCAGTGTATTTGAAACCAAGTGTCCCCATTCTGTTATAGATCCAGCCTTCTGACTATCAGACAAAATCAAGGTCTCGCCTTGTAGCTGTCTGGATATTCTTCAGAGAGCGGCATGAAAAATTGCACAGGGATTATAGAAGTTTCTTCAAAGTTTTCAAGTGTAAGAATCAGAGAGTGTGTGTAAAGTAAGGCTCACTGTAATGAAGATCACTATGCTTTTAGAAAACCAAGGCCAGATTGATTTAAATGACAGATAGTTTGTCATAGCTCTTTTTATAGAACTGTTTATCTTCAGGTTGATACAGGAGCCAATAATGGACTCTCATAAAGACCAGACATTCATAAAGCCCTGTCCTGTCTCCTGCTTCTCCTGTCAGACTGGCCTTTTTTGATCTTATGTCCAGATTAGCTTATCCTTGACAGAAAAATAACCTAACTCAAAATCATTGACCATTAGTATTTCACCACAAAAGAGCAGGAAAGCAGCCCTTTAAATATGCTCTGGGGCAGCGCCTTAAAACAGAGCATTTCTTGTCAGGTATGATAAATGCCTGCATTCCAGTATTCTTAAACAATGGACCATAACACATTTATACCTGCCCCAGAGTTCACAAATTCATATAAACTTCGCTGGCTGTGTTTTCAACTTGTTATACAATGCAGGCTATGAAAATGAGCCCGTCGACAACAGAGGTCACGTGGTCGTAGTCCAAACCATAAACACTTATGAATAACTAACCGTTGAGAGACTGGAGTCAAATGGGACCGAACGCATTGTTGCGGATGCATGCTGTTAAGAGATAAGATTCTTGCTATGTGAACTTTCAATTTGTACTTGAAACGACTTATCAGCATTTTTCACAGGGCGTGTTTGAGTAACAAGCAAGTCTTAAATGTGTACTCCCAGAGTCAAGAGAGAGGGCATGAACTCTAGTTCGTTTCTGTTGACTGGCATTGTGGACAGGATATACAGTACTTTTACTGTATATCCCATTTAGCTTAGCACTGCATGTTTTCAAGCAGTCGGTAATTGTAGTAGTATGAAAAGTAGCGAACCATGCACAATGATGCTAGGCTAGTTTTGTTCAACACTGAGTGCCACTGACTGACCAGTTGGTGCAAATTCTATGGATGTTCTCAGTAAACTGCTACAGGGTGCTTAACTTGGAAAAAAAATGTTTTAAAGGTCCAGTTACATCAAATTAATTATTTACAAAGGTCCAGATGAGCAGCTAACATGCCTTGAATGTTATCTTTTAATGGTTAACTGTTGATGATTAGATCATGGCTGTAAATAAGACAACACAAAGTGGATATATTGTATCAGTGCTTCATGTTGCTACTTTTGACTACCTCTATGAATAGAGTTTTGAACTTCTCTGTCCAGATGTCTTTAAACATTGCTTTCATCCTCAACCTTTTTTAAACAATCCTCCTGCGGCTATATGTATGTATGTATTCCTTCGGCTGCTCGCATTCCTTGGGGTCACCACAGCGGATCAAGTCCACATCTTGGTCTGGCATAGTTTTTACGCCGGATGCCCTTCCTGACGCAACCCTTCCCCTTAAGTGGGGTGTTGGGACAGAGTTGAGCAGTTGAGGGCCTTGCTCAGGGGCCCAACAGCAGCAGCCCCGATCGGTGTTCGAACCCCCGACCTTACGATCCGCAATCCCGGAGTCCTAACCTACTGGGATACCACTGCCCCAATCCTCCTGTGGCTATATAATTTACGTAATTGCATGTGATACAGAAACCACAATAGTTCTTGTTTAGTTGGAAAAGTACTGAACTACAGTCAGGTTTATGGACTTTGCAACAGCATTTTGCTTCAGTACACTGATGTAAGTTGCTGGGTCTGCATGCAGTTGGTGACCAGTTGATGACCGCTGAGCTGTGGTCTTTGTGGATTTCCTGCCCTACACTCTGGCTTTCTAACCCACAGAGATGTAGCTGTCCACTACTACCAATCACATCCAACTTATTTTTAGAGTAGTCCTGTCAGAGAAAAACATAATCCATTGAGTGACATCCAGCCCAGTAGTTTATGGGATTAATATAGGGCCGTGCTCCTAATAGCTCTAGCAGAGGCGCTTCTTTACTTGCTTCATCAGCGTGCTAACTTAGATCTTAGTGCCTACATATTCAGAAGCATGGAACATCGAGTGCCAGTTTAAAAGCAGCAGAAATATCCTCAGGCGTTCAGGATAAGAGCAGACGACTATAGTATCGGTGAGCCTGTCAGAACTGACACCGCTCGTCTGCAGGAACAAGCAGAGGAGGAGAAGAGATGTGCGATTAAAACAAGGGGGAAAGGGAGTGCCCGACCGGGAGGCTGGTTTTGAATCTGTAGCTATCAGCACAATTCAGAAATGCATAATAATGACAAAGTGACCCTCTAAGCATCCTCCCTCTGTTTCCTGCCCTGGGAATGTCCTTGCATCCAGGAATTCCTCAAACCAAGTGAGATTCCTTATGTTCTCATAATCTGCAGTGGGAAAGTGCTTATTTTCATGGCCAGCCATTATATAGAGAACATGCTGTATTGTATAAAATATCCTGTGCATAACTGAAGTCTGCTCTGACAGAGCTTAATGTGTTGATGCATTCAAATCAGAGAAAATGCCAACGCTGCATTATATTCACTAGTTTCAACATGTTTAAGCTGATTATTTTTTTTTTTTTTTACAAAAGTCTTATGTTTGCATGTGTCAGAATCAGGCCACACAATCTACCACTCAGCCGTGTGTTTAATTTATCAGCATGTCTTTATACCACAGCTTCAGCACTGACGTGGAATAGTTTATAGTTAGAGACGAGGGAGCTGGCTTTAGAGCATCACTTGTATATTCATCTCACAGAGCTATGAATTGATTCAATTCATGCAGGTAATAGATTAGCATAATTGAGACTTGCTGGCACAAGAAAACAGAAAGAGGGAAAAATGGCTGCCTAATGCAATATGAATTCTTCCTGCTGTGTTTGTGTGTGTGTTTCGGCTGTATACTGCAGACTCCTGTGTCAGTTAGCTGTTTCTCCAGGTGTGTAAGAGCTGTGTGCATGACTCACAGTGTCCGCACGAGGTACCTTTGATTTGTCAGATCACTAATTTGGTCCACATTGGCAAATCGGTAAGCAGAGCAGTGCTGCATCTCCTTTGTGTAAACCTGCATTGCTGTAATCATTATTTTAGTGCAACAAACAGCGCAGTTTTACAGGGCTATATTTGGGCTGCTTGCTTGGAGAAGCGCAGCTTATTCTGAAGCTGAGAGTTCCCAGGAGCTCCAGTGTTCTGCTTTTGTTGTGTGTATTTTTTTTAGTATTTGAGGTGAAGATACAGTTCAGATGTTCCTTAGTTGTTTTTCTTTTGAGGTCTGTAAAAGATATGTGTTTGCCGCTTGAGTAAATAGAGCAGTGCATCGGATGCACTGGCCGAGTGGTCGTCCTTTAAGAGGAAATTGCAATCATTCTTTAAGACTCTTGCTACTTTCTAAGGCCTTGGATTTGATAAGACCTGACATGATGGAACATCAGGCTGTTTACAGAATGCCCCGTGGGAGCAGTATAGAAATGATATTTCCTCTACATATATAGTAGCTATCCATCAATTTTCCTCAGGCATACAAAAACATCAACGCATGCATTCTCTTTAAAAACAGTAAATTAATCTTTTTCTTAATTTTCTTGCACAAGCCCATCAATTGCACATTAAACTGTTTACTTTGTGGAGGTATGATTATTGGATTCAGACTAATTGAGGTATTCTTGACCAGAAGCTGCCCTGAAGAAGACATTTGTACCATTAGTGTCTAACCTCAAAATTGGCAAGAGATGAACAGAAATATGAAACGCAAAGAATCTATGCAATAAATTAGCATCAGGACTCTTGCACTGGCCTGCCCTGGCATGTAAAGCTTTTATTTAAAGCTTATGCTCAAGCTTCAAGCCAGGCTCATATTGACTCTTCTTGGTATCTCCCCCCGTCCCTTCTGTTGTTTTTCAGGTATGGCCTCGCAAGTGCAAGTCTTTTCCCCTCACACTCTCCAGTCAAGTGCCTTCTTTAGCGTGAAGAAATTGAAGGTGGAGCAAAGTTGCAACTGGGATATGACAGGGTACGGCACACACAGCAAGGTGTACGGTCAGAACAGCAAGCAGGGTGTGTCTGCTGCCCCAGTGGCCCTCAACGGCACCTCGCTCCAGGTCTCCAACTCCTCTCTGCCATACGAGCAGGCTCTCCTGTTCCCCGCCAGCTCTGGCCACATTGTGGTTGCCTCAGCGAGTAGCACGTCTGGGGTGGCCGGCCAGCTTTTGGGGAGCACGGGCAGCAGTACTGGCAGTGGAAGCGGAGGACACAACCTGACGCGCCGCAGCACTGTGAGCTTGCTGGATACGTACCAGCGATGCGGGCTTAAGCGCAAGAGTGAAGAGCTGGACAACAACAACGGCAGTGGAAGCAGCGTGCATGTGGTGGAGGAGCTGCAGCAGCCTCCAGCAGCGCAGATGCTGCAGAACAATGGCCAGAGTGGCCTGACGGGCACTGTGGCCACCGCCTCCACAACAGCCACATCCAAGACCAGTGGCGCCAACAGCGAGGGGGACTATCAGCTCCTTCAGCACGAGGTTCTGTGCTCCATGACCAACACATATGAGGTGCTGGAGTTTCTAGGCCGAGGCACCTTTGGGCAGGTGGTGAAGTGCTGGAAGCGTGGCACCAGTGAGATTGTGGCCATCAAGATCCTGAAGAACCACCCATCATACGCACGCCAGGGCCAGATCGAGGTCAGCATCCTGGCACGCCTTAGCACAGAGAGTGCAGATGACTACAACTTTGTGCGGGCGTACGAGTGCTTCCAGCACAAGAACCACACGTGCCTGGTCTTTGAAATGTTGGAGCAGAACCTGTACGACTTCCTCAAGCAGAACAAGTTCAGCCCACTGCCTCTCAAGTACATCCGGCCCATTCTGCAACAGGTGGCTACAGCGCTGATGAAGCTGAAGAGTCTGGGTCTGATTCATGCCGACCTGAAGCCTGAGAACATCATGCTGGTGGATCCTGCTCGGCAGCCCTACAGAGTCAAAGTCATCGACTTTGGCTCTGCCAGTCATGTGTCTAAAGCTGTGTGCTCCACTTACCTCCAGTCCAGATACTACAGGTAAGACCTTTTATGGTATAGATTCAGCATCTCTTTTCAAACGATTCTCTGTGTCTTAATGGATCAGATGCCTTGAGTGAGAAAGTTGTTTGTAGATGGTTAACTGGGGTCAATTTTATACTTTTCTGGTTATTTTATTTTAAGATTTTAGAGTGTATGTTGTGAGAGAGCAAAAGAAAACTGAGGCGCGGTGAGAATTCAGCTTCTTATTAAGTTATTAAGTGTGCTAAAACAAGCAAGGCATCTGGACTGCTAATTTGAAAATTGAAGTTTGAAGATGGTTTGTTTGTTCTCTACAACACGGTTAAAGTTGAACAGATTTGGAATATGTGCTGCAGATTTGTTTTTATCATTGTCTACAAAAATTGGGCATTGAAGAGTAGCCTTAAAAGTGGGCTTGTTGCATTTAGGCACATACCCCTTCCTTCAGCTGACCCTAACATCACTGCAAATTGTTTCCCCAGGGGTGTAGGATATGGGGTCAGACCGAGTTCTGCAGTAATGCCTCGCTGTAATCCACACCAGAACGCCAACATTAGAAACAGATGATTTGCTTGAAAGCTTGCTTTTTTTTTTACTCTTACTTTTCATTTGGATATAGCTGTGTTTAGGTTTTAATGAATAGGTAAGGATTTCATCAGGACTCAGGACTGTTAAAACAGAAACCTGCATTGTTGGGGTCTGTTTGAGTCACTTCAGATTATAGCCTGAGTGTGTGAAAATTACATGACCGTGCAAGAAAACCTATAAGGAGGTCAGTTTGAATACTGCCAGATGTGCATCTTGTTTTCCGAGGTGTTGCTTTGAGGACGCAAGGGTCAGTGTTGCTAATTAATGTTAACGAGGTCAGATCCTAACATGGCAAACGTCTTGTTTGGGAATGTGTGTGGAAATGAGTGAGGAGAAAAAACAGTTGGAAAAGGTTTCATCTTGCTTAAAGCCTGTAGATATATTTGACATTGCAGCAAGCACTATTTTGGAGAATGTGTATGCATGAAAATAAAACGCTATAAAAGAAAATAAACCGGGTCAGTTCATATGAGCACTTAATTAAAACGTTCTGTCCTGATTTAATTGAGCTCTTTCAGAGATACATATAGATTTACTATTAATATTTTCCTAACAAAATGATAGATTTGAAGAAGTGGCATATATTTGGCTGTAACTTTGGAATGTGTTTGGATGCAGTGCAGTTCTGTCATCTAAATACAAAGCAGTCTATACATAAATTGTTCACTGACAGTTTGGTTTTTTTTTTAAATCTGTGCTTGCTTTTGTGCAAGAACTAGGCATAGGGACATAGTCAGTTATGAAAAAATGCAAACATCAGCCTAATTACTTTTTTAAACAGTCACTTCCTTAATTGCTAAAATGGTTTGGGTTTGTAATGCAACCTTCCGTGAATACTGATACAGATAAATGACCGACTAGGAAGGCATGCTGGTGGTGCAGAGGGACATGTTGCCACCTCACAGCTCAAGGGTCATCAATTCAAAAGCTCAGGTGCTGTTTATATAGAGTTCTCCTCATGTCCATGTGGGTTTCCTCGGGGTTCGCCGGTTTCCGTCCATCTCCCAAAAACAGGCTTGTAATTGGATTAGCTAAATGTTCCCTCAGAGTGTGTGTGTTTGTCCTCTTCATCCATCCAGGATGTGTTCCTGCCATAGGCTTCTGATTATAGTGCTGTTCAGTGGCAACCTGAATAGCGATGCTGTATATATTGCGCTGTCATTTAAAAACAGGTGGGGTCATTGTGAGGGGGACTAGACATAGTATACACTCTGCCTCAGACTGGATTACTCTCCTGATGTAGACCCTTAAATGAAAGCTGGCAGTGTGTAGTTTAAGTTTTTATTCATTTCAAATTAGAAATAGAGTACGGAGCCAAAACTTTCTTACTTATGGACCTCTCTGTATATCACGGTACTGGGCGTGCATGCATGTGTTGCGTTATAGCGAGACGTGGGTGAACAAGGTCAGTTATGTGCAAAGAGTGGGCTGTGAAGTGTAATTACCAGCAGCCGTGAGTCTTGTCCTGTGTGGGAGTGCACAGAAAGGATGATCCCCTTAATTTCTTCTTGGCAGGGATGACAAGGCAAAATACATCTGACGCTGAGCAGACTCTTATTAGTTTGTACTTACCAAACTGTGGGTCTGTCTGTTTTCCCAAGAATATGTGATGTTATATAGTCTGTCAGGATTGTAGCTTAAAGAGGTAAGAGATCAAATCAGAGAATGAGATCAGATCTTACTCAGACCGTAATCCGTGTTAACCCCATCCCAGAGATCCATGGGCTTTTGCTTCTTTTTTCTTCTGTGAGCTACATACACATATGCATGTTCATACACTCGCACCCTGCTCTTCAGCTGACTCTTCAGTGACCCACGTGGAGCAGCCTCCTACAGATTTCACCTCCTCAGGGAAAGATCACACTGTTTCTGGCACATAGCGTCTGTTTAATAGAGGTCTTATTCAGCTAAAATGGGGTCTTTCTCTCATTCTCTCTCTCTCTCTCTCTCTATCTCACTGTCTCTCTCTCTCTCATGCTCTTCCTCTCTTTCTCTCCCCTATCTCTCACATTGCGTGTGCTCAGGTGGATGAGCAACAGACAGGCTACGTCTTAGGAAGAATCTGCTCCGAATGCTGTGATACATTGCAGCTACTGTTGAAGCTCCTTGAGAATACATGACTGATTTTTCCTCATCTCAGATCAGATTTGAGAACAGATAGCCAGTGAGTCCCCCTGCTGATTTGGCACAGAAAGAGACCACAAGAGAGGGAAAAAAGTAAAGCCTCTCTGGAGAGGAAACCAGCATTCCTTTCGGTCTGTCTCAGTCCTGTAAATCTATATTGGTTTGTAAATGGGATGTAATCAGGAACCTGGGGGGATGGTGGGCTAATTTGTGGACAAGCAATGCCTTTGCAGTTCATTCATACATTCTGATGAGTAAATGTTGCTGTTGGAAGGAGAAGCTTTTCACACAACTGTTACATAAAGCCGTGCTTATTCATGCTTTACTCATTCCACATCTCCTTGTCGTTTTGCCTGCCTGTGCTTTTAAATCCATCGGGCAATTACCCATGGCCTCTGATATGACAGGATGTCCCCTGCTTGCATATTTTTTTAACTATTGCCTGGTTTCCAAACATTTCCTTTTAAGATGTGCTGTCAGCTGTAAAAGTGATTATGGTAGACAGAGTACTTTTGAGTTAGAGACGTCTTTCCTACTCTTGCTGTTCCCCGCTCACTGTAAAAGCTCTGTGTAAATGACTGCTGGCACTGGCAGCTCAGTCTCAATCAGCTGATCTTCATATCTTTACAGGCTCTACTTACTGCGCGTTCTCAGCCTGTCTCTTCTGATGGAATTTGATCTATTGGACATGAGTGTTTGTGCTCTATTGGATTTAAGAGCTTACATCAGGAGGCTGTAGCTACATTTCATGTATAGATTTTTCATCTGGGCTATATCGACTCAAGTAAACTGAGCAATAATAATCAAAGTAAGCATTTGCACACTGATGGAAAGATGTATACGTTATACATTTCTTTTTGTATGGCTTGTAATGCCATATCATCATGGAGATGGTGGCACAGTGGGTAGCAATGCCAGGTTACTGTCTGACGTTTCATGTGTTCTACCTGCGTCTGCATGGGTTTCTTTCAGCTGCTCTGGTTTCTTCTCACCTCCGAAACATGCTGGTAGGTGCTTTGGCTACAATACATAGCCCCGGGTGTGAATGCATGGCTGTGGGTGTGTGTGAATAGTGCTGTGTGGTGGACCAGTGTCTCATCCAGGGTGTATTCCCATCTCCTGCATGGTGTTCCCGGGAGAGACTCCAGATCCATCATGACTCTGACTGGCCAGGATAAAGCATTCAAGATTAATTGAACGTGTTAATGAATACCATGTCATAACAGGAAGACACTTTCACTATTTTCTGGTCTGCTTATTCAGGTTACATCAGCTGAACTCCTTCTTTCCTCACAGCCATGTCCACTAGCTGATGATGTAACAGATAAGCCTGGTTGCATTATTCAGAAAACCAGAAGAAAAGAGGATTATTGCCATGTCTCAGTTAAGGCTGCTTTCCCCATTTATCTGTAATCTGAAAAGAAGGGTCTTTAAATACACTGTATGATCTGATTAAAGTTTGGGGCTTATGTGAAATTGCTGTTGTCAGCCATGTTGCAACATTTACATGGCTGTGGTTGGAACGAGGGAAGCCGATTACTCTAGCATGTCTGTACTTTCACTGTCTCTGTCACTGTGTCTCTTCTTCCCCCTGCTGTCATCATTTCTCAGCACACATAGAGGGTCCTGCTCAGTTCAGGAGTGTGAGTCATGGCAGCCGGAGGTCACCGAGGAAGAGACAGTATGGCCTCTCAGCATGTCAGTCAATACCCTGTAGACGTCACAGCCTTAATATAGGAAGGGGAGAAGCCATGTCACGGACTTTTCTTTAGCATTGGCTGAAATTCAGCTCAAAGATGCTTGTGACCTTGCTGCCTTATGAATAACAAGGCACTAATGACTTTGACTAGTAACCACAGGCTTTCTATCCAGGGATCTATTTATTGTCGCCTATCAATCAAAATGCTAATTTTGACAGGAAACTGTGCTGCCATAATATGAGGATACACATGATAAGTCAGTTTCCATGTATGTGAGATAAGCAGTGGCCAAGCCCTAGGGATGTCCTCAGGAAGAACATCAAAAAGTGCTTTCTTTGTCTTCTTAATGGACGAGATTCACACCCAGAGGGTCATGAACTTCTGCAGCACTTAACAAAATCTCAAGCCTTATGGACAACACTGCATAGCCCTCAACTTCTAGATTAGGATCTATCCTTGTCAGAGATTAATGGTGCACTGAGCAATCCAAACAGCATAACGGGTAACTGAAACAAGCCCTTATGTGCATATAGCTAGATTTACAATTTGACAGAGAACCTGATCCTTTCTTCCCCATAACAGTAAGCCCTGATGTGCACAGTCTGAACCTGCTATCTTGTGTTTATAAATGAACTACCGTTCCAGGACATTTACTGCAGATCTGTGGCAGGTATTAAAGAGCACGCTAATGAATGAGGTTGCCACTAGCTACTGTTCTCTCAAGCATGCGTAAGGTGTCTTTTTATTCAGTAGTGCGAGAACGGTGGGATCCTGTTACTCACTGCCAAATTTGAATCTGAGAATGAGGGTCTGCTTTTGAAGCACATGTGCTGTTTAGCTGTACAGAATCATTACTCATGAGTCTTGCAAAGAGATGGTTCTGGGTTAGTTAGTTAGTATGGTGACATTTTGTCACTTAAAGAAAAAAATCAGAACAGTTGAATGATGAGGTGTTGTACAGGGGCTGCCCAGGCAGGTGGGCTAACACAAGGTTTTTCCTTTGTGGTTCTATCAAGAATGAGTTTGATAACACTCAACCTCTTGTGGAGATGATTGACAGGAATGTAATAACCAAGAGCTCATCTAATTTGGCTTTGGGCTACTCGTTTCACCATTGGAGCACAAGACAAGTGGCTAATTAAGTCCTGTTAGTCGAGTATATGAACACTCAGCTGATTGCTAAGTCATTTTGCCAGGCATCGATATCGCAGCACTACTCTGAGAACAATGAGAAGGAGAATGGAGTCTGAAAGTATGGTTTAATGCATTCTGATTATGTAGAACAGTATGAGCAATGCATACACTTCCTTTGACTGTTGCCTTTTCTTTGGAGGTTTATTTAAGTAGACTACATGTAAAGGTTTCATTTCATCTGCATGGTAATTATGTTCACAGCCCTCTGTTGTGCCTACTCAGCCAGAAGGGCAAACCAAGAGCTAGCTTGCCCTTTCATGCTTTTTGCATGCTGTTTGCGGTTTGCCTTTTTTTAATTTGTCTTTCGATTTCAGGTTGACAGGTCGATAGCAGCAGATATCTTTCACTGTTTTACTATTTATCATTTTGACTTTGCGTTAAGCTGAGTAAACTATGCCACGTCTCCAGACCACATTTAAACTTTAGAACTTGTTTTTTGCTAACGGTAAAGTTGGTTTGACACTGTTTTACTTCTACCGCACCACTTATACTGTGCAATTTAACATGGGAGCGCAAGGTTCTTCAGGAAGCGTGTTCTCTTAAGTCACTCCCTGCAGCCAGATTTTATGGGCAGTAGGACACTTCATGCGAGTCAACAGGCCTCTTTCGTCAGCCCTGCTCTCCGCCATGGTTGTAGCAAATGTCTGGTTCTCAGGCAGCCGTGCAGTTTCCCATGAACCCCACCGAACAAAGCAGATGCATTTGTTTTCTCAATTGGAAGAATTTGCTAATGTGCGTACAAGGGTAAATAGTTTGGCTAATTTACACCAGACCCAGCTAGTTGTGCCAGCTGAGGCCCTTCTGAGGTCTCTTTTGAGCCTGGCCTGGATTGCCCTTCTCTCTGCTGATCTTCAGTTTGCTGTTACTAACCCTGCCCTTGCTGTTCTTTTCAGTTGACCACATATTACTGACATTAATCAGTACTGTCAATCATTAATATGCTAACCAACAGTTTTTTTGATTACTGCTAGATTTTCCAGGTAGCCAGTTCTCCTAGATTTATGACACCAATACATCACTTGTGAGATCTTTATGCAGCTGTTATTATAATATCATAACCAGAGCGACGGTCAAATCTTATTCCACCTAGGTTAATAAATAATATAGGATGATTAAAAGCTCTGTGGTGCTGAATTGTATCACCATAGATCAAGTTGCAGCAGTTTGGGCTTGGGGCACGCTTTGTTTGGAAAAATAATTACCCATGCATTGAATCCTTGTTAATAATTAAAGTGGTTAGCATTTGAAATGTGCTGCATGCAATGAGCCTTGCCTGGAATGCCTGCTTATCTGTGGACAGGCCCATTATAGTGGCCTGAGCCTAGTGGAAAAAAGTGTTTCTCATTAAACCGAGTCTAGCTCCTTTCATCGGAAAACTTAAAGGGACATGTCGACCTTAAAGACTGCATGTGTGCAGATACTGTTGCTGTTTCACTGCTTTTGGGGTTAGTGTGCGGACAAATACCATCCACTGCAGCTGCATGCTGTTATCATCGCAGCGAATAGAGTCTTCAGAGCCTGAAGGACCTCGGTACTATTATGAGAGAGAATAGATAGGATAGAGTATATGTATAGAGCTAGGATTGAGGCTAAATTGAGGTCTCACTTGCATATGCATTATAGGTCTTGTCTCTGCTGTATTTGCATGTGGGTTAAGATACTAACTTACTCTTGTATATACTAATGATACCAGGATAATATGTTTGAACTGAGCTGAGCATTTCTGACATCTCTGACTATTCTAGCTAAGGTGATTGTCCCACAAAGAGAATATATTAGCCATTAGACAAGCTGAGATCATCAGTAACCAAGGAACATTGCTCCATGTGTGATCATCATTCAGGCGTCTCTCCGTACAATATTATCCTCATTAAGCTGTAGTGGGGTAACATGGGGAATGAAAAGACTTACATGCATTTATTCTTTAATTAGCCCATGTTTGGTAAGTCTATCAGCAAACAGATGGCACTTGTTGAGACGGAGTACTTCTCGCTGCCGTTACGCTAACTGATCTGGTCAGCATGCGTATCAGAAATGTTTTTTTTTTCTTTTCTTTTTCTTTTTTTATATTTCTGCTTCAACTGTAATGCATAGTAATGTGCATATACACACACGGTCTGAATTCTGCGTTCATCGTCTGTGTGCACGGCTGCTTTACGTAAGGAACGTATAACACACAACTGAGCATGCTGTAATGGGAAAACAACAGGGCTGTCTGAGGAAGCATTTCTGAGGAAGTGATTTAGTCTTACCATAGCAATTTGCAATATCACAGCAATCACCAATGATTGCATTTTTTTTTTTATTCTATGAAAGAATGACATGTCTTGCTTTTATCCTTCGATAGTTATGTTTAATGTTGTGGAACATCTGAGAAACACATCAGTTCCTGTTATCAACAGAAGGCACAAAAGTCTCTGCTCTAAAGACTTTCCTGTGGAGGAAAACTTTACCTCCAGCTGTTACAAAACACTGACACTGGAGACTCCTTCCAGAAATGCAAATATATAATAAATGTCTCCATATCAATGATTCTATTTTTTTTTTAGAGTTTAGATTTTTACATTGCATGATGTAATTTGTAAAATAAAAATACATTAAAGACATTTATTTTTTAAATTTGCCTTAGATTATGTAGAGCATGCACCATACAAGTCTGTGTTAATTAGCTGTTACTATAAAAAGACAACATATTATTTTAAATTACATTTCTATTAATCAGCAGCTTCTGGCTTTAGGGACACTGAAGGTCCTCTTTCAGATTGTGCATCTCTTTGTGGTACTAAGGAGTCTGGTACTGATTGTGCCTCGAATCTTATTTTAATTCTTTTCCCCAAAAAATGCACAGCTTTTGCTTAATTGACTTTAATTAACTTGCATTACGAGTGATAGATAAACATATTGGCTAACAAAGAGTCAGTGTTCAGTAGTATACAGCACATACAGGGGTTAGACAATGAAATTGAAACGCCTGTCATTTTAGACCACAATAATTTATTAGTATGGTGTAGGGCCTC